>CM028928.1:794826-1077326 GCA_016801845.1 Polydactylus sextarius | reverse complement strand
AACCCACAACCTTAGTGTTGTTGGTTTCCAATAGTATGTTCAACTCAATGCTAACATTAGCATTAGCATCTTGTCCAACAATAAACCAGAACTGTTGCTTTATAAATATTAACATTTTCATGTTTGTCACAGGAGAAACACGGGAGAAAGTGTCCGAGGAGAAGGTCAAAGAAAAAGGTAGAGTCATAAAGATTTAAACTAAGATAAAACATGAAAGGTTTTTACATCGTCGTCTTGTTGTCTCTCCACCAGCCAAGAAGAAGAAACCGAAACTGATGAATAAACTTGATAAAACTATTAAAGCAGAGATCGACGCTGCAGAAAAGCTTCGTAAGAAGGTACGTTCTCCTGCGTCTGTGTTTATATATTAACATCATGTTGTAGCTGAAGAGAAGCTTCAGTAGGTGTGTGTGTCTGTCAGGGTAAAGTGGAGGAGGCGCTGCGAGCCTTCGACACGTTGGTGCAGCAGTTTCCACAGAGTCCCCGCGCTCGCTACGGAAAAGCCCAGGTGATGCTCCGTTTCCCTGCAAACATCCGCTGTCACCGTTGAGCTACGACGGAGGTAAACAGATGGACATTTTGTTGCCTTTCAGACGGAGGACGACCTGGCGGAGAAGCTGCGCAGCAACGACCTGCTGCAGAAAGCCATCAACACTTACAGAGAAGTGTCCGAGCTGCCCGACGTTACCGCTGATCTCCTGAGGGCGGCGCTGAAGAGACGAGCTGAGAGGCAGCAGTTCCTGGGTAATGGAGTCAAATTCAACGTGGCCCGTCCAGCTGAGCTAACTTCAGCTAAATCCTGAAACATAACATTAGCTTGTTTAACAAGAGGCCAGATTTATCATTTTAACAAAAAAATAGAATCCAACTCAATGTTAATATTATCATTAAATACGTAGAGCTAGCCACCATTAGCATTAGCATTTTAGAAAAAACAGGATCCTGTGTAATGCTAACTTCAGCACTGTAGCGAAAGAAAGATCCAGCATGCTAATGTTAGCATTTTAGCAAAAAAAAAAAAAGCAGGAGCTAATGTAATGCTATCATTAGCTTTATAGCAAAAGAAAGATCTGCCCTCATGCTAACATTAGCACTTTAGCAAAATAGCATCACACTTAATGCTAACATTAACAGGTTAGCAAAAAACAGGATCCAGATTCATGCTAACATTAGCATGTCAGCTAAAAATATGTCCTATTTTGTGCTAAAAGATTAAAAATGTCGTATTTTCTTTTCTGTCTGTCCCGCAGGTCGGATGCGAGGGTCTCTGGCGACTCTGGAGAAGCTGGTTCAGATATTTCCAGAAGACATCAGCCTGAAGAACGACCTGGGCGTCGCCCACCTGTTACTGGGCGACAACAAAGGCGCTAAGAAGGTTTATGAGCAGGTCCTGGCGGTCGCTCCCAGGGATGGATTTGCTAAAGTTCACTACGGCTTCATCCTGAAGTCAGAGAACAAGATAGCAGAGAGTATACCATACCTGAAGGTAAACACATGGACGCTTGTGTTGGTCTGAAAATCTGTATTTCTACTCAAACCTGAGCTGCATCCTGTTAGTGACGGACGCCGGCGTCCTCCATGTCTCTGCAGGAAGGTTTGGAGACGGAGGAACCGGGGACGGACGACGGACGGTTTTATTTCCACCTGGGAGACGCTCTGCAGAGAGTCGGAGACGACAGCGTGAGTGACACACACAACCTGTCTGAATGAGTCCGACTGGTGGTCAACATCACATCACTCACTTGTGTTTTACTTTATTCCTTTTTATTAATATATTTTTTCATGTATTTAACAATTCCCTTTTCTCTTGGTTGTTCTGCTTCCTGTAGTGTACGTTTATGTTAGAGCTTTTATCTAATCATGTTTCAGCTATCTTGTGTTGCCAGGGTAGAAGAAATCAACAGTGTTGGCGTCTGTAGCTTCATATGAAACTGTTGTTTCAACCAGTCAGATTTGGAGTTGGAGCCGTCAGAGAACAAAGCAGTCAAAGTTAGTAACACAAGAAGGTTTGATCATTTGATTAAGATTTGCTTTGTTTTTTCAACCCACAGCGGCTGATGGAGAAGATTAAACTGATAAACTTGCAAAGACATTTTCTAGATGAATTTTAGAATAGTATGTTCCTTTAGACACCGTGTGCCGACAACAAAATCCCTGCGCCACAGTCTCGTTCCTGTAGTTGTTCTCTGACACCGGAGGTCGGGTTCACGAGGTTACATCCACGTAACAGCACGTTCAGGTCAATCTGCAAGAGTTTTTATTGTTTTAGCCTCTCGTCCACACAACAGCTGCTGTGGCTTATCTATTACCATGTGGACGATGACATTTCCTGAAACGAAACATGTGGACGTGAAACTTTATGAATCCACAAACGTCATGTGGACGTAGCCTAAGATGTAGGTTATTTTAAGGAAGGACACGACCGAAGGCCCAGGTGAGAAGCGTGCAGCCGCTGAACAAGTGTGTTTAAATCTGTTTCTCTCTGCAGGCGTATCACTGGTACGAGCTCGGTCACAAACGTGGCCACTTCGCCTCCGTGTGGCAGAGATCTCTGTACAACGTCAACGGGCTGAAGGCTCAACCCTGGTGGACGCCGAAACAGACCGGGTACGCCGACCTGGTGAAGGTACGCTGTGTGTGTGAGGCAGGTCGCTGAGGCAAACATTCCACAGTTTGTTTGTTTTTTCACGTGTGTTTGTGTGGTTGTGTGAACAGATGCTGGAGAGGAACTGGAAGACGATCAGGGACGAGGCTCTGGCTGTGATGGACCAAAACACCGGACTGTTTGTACCTGAGGAGGAAAACCTGAGGGAGAAAGGAGAATGGGGCCAGTACACACTGTGGCAGCAAGGTGAACATGCATGATTAGAACAAACCATAACGTTTATAAATATAAACAACTGTCATTTGGCCGGTACGGGGATCTAACCCACAACCTTGGTGTTATTAGCACCGCGCTCTAACCGACTGAGCTAACTGGTCATGAATGAAGTAGCATATTTCTTTACACCAGACCGGATGACTCGTTGTACAAGCCCCACCCCAAACAGAACAAACCAATCACATTTCTTATAAACTCAGACATTATGTAGATGTTTATATCTGCTAGTTAACATTAGCTTCGTTAGCTAATGGTCAGTAACCATCATGTCTTCTGTTGAACCGTCAAAACAAAGGAGAATCCAACTTCTCAAGAACATTCGTATTTTAACAGTTTTCAACAATAAATCGATGTTTTCAGGGAGGAAAGTGGGTAACTCCTGTCAGGGCGTCCCCAAGACCTGCTCACTGATGGAGAGGTTCCCTGAAGCTACTGGCTGCAAGAGAGGACAGGTACACACACCTCACACGACCCCGACGTCAAGACCTCACGTCACTGTTCACAACACGTCATGACACAGGCCTGATACCTGTCCTGACACCAATGACCCACGTTGAATGTACTGTTTCCTTCTGTGTGTGTGTGTGTTCAGATCAAGTTCTCAGTGATGCAGCCAGGTACTCATGTGTGGCCTCACACTGGTCCCACTAACTGCAGACTGAGGATGCACCTCGGCCTCGTCATCCCCAAACAAGGCTGCAGGATCCGCTGCACCAACGAGACCAGGTCTACACTCGTCTCCGTCCTTTCCTTCACTTTCACACTTTGAATTTTGACACGTGTGTTCACTTGTTTTGTGATTCGACACCGAATGACAAACTTCTGAAGGTTGGTTAGAACCTGTGTGGTCCAGCTGGTAATTTAATAGGTTGGTAGTTTGGTAGCTTCGTCTGTCAGTAGGTCAGTTGGTAGGTAGGTATGATGGTTGGTAGGTTGGTAGTTAAGTCTGTTAGTATGTAGGCAGTATGTTGTTCAGTAGGTCAGTTGATTTGTAGGTTGATCTGTCAGTTCTGTTGGTAGATCAACCTGTTGGTTGGTAGTTTGGTAAATTGGTAAGTTTGGTTGGTAGGTCAGTTACTACGTAGGTATGTTTGATGGGTTGATCTGTTGTTTAGTTGGTAGGTTGGTCAGTTGTTGATTGGTAAGTCTGTAGAGATAGAGCAGATAAATCAGATGGTAGTTTGGTAGTTAGTATGGTTGAGTTGTAGGGTGGTTTGTGGGTAGGTTAGTAGACAGGTTGGTAGGTTAGTAGACAGGTTGGTAGGTTAGTAGGCAGGTTGGTAGGTTAGTAGACAGGTTGGTAGGTTAGTAGGCAGGTTGGTAGGTTAGTAGACAGGTTGGTAGGTTAGTAGACAGGTTGGTAGGTTAGTAGACAGGTTGGTAGGTTAGTAGACAGGTTGGTAGGTTAGTAGGCAGGTTGGTAGGTTAGTCTGTGGGTTTGTGATTCAGTGGATAGAAGGTTAGAAGTTGTATCTTTTGGTAGTTTGGTTTAGTTTATTAGTCTTTTGAGTTTTTTTCTACATTAATATATTTATTCAGACGTGTTCGTCTGTAGTTGACTTGTTTACTTCCTGTGTCTCAGGGAGTGGGAGGAAGGTAAAGTCCTCATCTTCGACGACTCCTTCGAACACGAGGTTTGGCAGGACGCCGACAGTTACCGCCTCATCTTCATCGTCGACGTGTGGCACCCGGAGTTAACGCAGCAACAGCGCCAGACTCTGAGCCCCATTTAGACCAGAACCTCCATCCCTCCCAGACGGTGAATGTGGCCTCAGAGACTCTGAATCAGAAGGAGAACCTGACGACAGACTGACTTTTTTGTGAATGAACTACTAAAACCACAGAAGACGAAGGACTGAGGGATGGAAATTCCTCCGGGTTATACTACTGACTTGACAACCTCTCACCAAACACAAAATGAACACGTACGGTACTTGTTTTATCCCAGTGAGGATCAGGTTTATCTGTTCTCCATCTTTTAAAGTTGGTTTATTTGTTACTGAGTGTTAAACGTCTGGTGTCAAGTCTCAGAGATTGAAATGTTAAAACACTAAAAGCTTCGTTACAAAAACAAAACAAACACAAAGCTCATGCACATTTTTGATAATGTTGTCGACATGTTGTTGTTGTTCTGTTTGGTAATTTTAGCTTCACCACTGCCTTTTTTTTAGTTTCACTCATCACTTCTCTTATCACGGTCACTAAAGATGCTATGAAAGATGATTTATATTTATATTAAATAAAAAATACTGAAAAAAAATCGTAACCACAAAAATGGTTTGTTGGACTGTTTGTGACAGCTGCGTAAACATCTGTATCGCCCCCTGGTGGTTGGCTGCAGCATTTCATGAAATAAAAGGAGACAGACTTGAATGTAAACGAGGTCACGTTGAGGATGTTTGAGTGTCACTGTTGTTCCAGCGCCGGTTCTGGTGTCGTTTCAGCCGCCTTCTCACACCACACTTCTGACATCTGACGCTCGGAATAAAATCGGTCTGGATCTGATCTAGACGTTGAACCTGACAAACTCGTGATCGATTCATTGGGTCTTGTTCTCGGTTGAACTGGCACAAAGAGAAATTTAGAAGCGACGTTCGCTCCTTCACATCCCGGCCTTCATTAAGAAAATGACGACAGACGACATCTGGACACGAACTCGGGCTCCTGGTTTTAGAGCATCTGGTTTCTAGTTGAGCTGATGGGAGCGATGTGTTGGACCAGTTGTATTTAAACACATCTTGACGCATCACAACGTACACGTCGCTGTTTCATCTTGAAAATGTCTTTAAAGTTTATCTGATACCAGATCAGTTTCTTCTCTGTCAGTTATTGTACGTTGAACAAACAAAAACAAATCTTCATCAAATTAACAAATCTTCTTGGTTTTATACACATTTGCCTTAAAAAAGGAAAAGTTTGCAGCTCTGGTTCTTTAATGTTAAGAGTTTCAGAAACTTCTCGGCTGAACAAACAAACAAAACCAGTGGAAATTTTAAAAAAGGTTCGTTTAAGTCAATTTTATGACCGAAGATCAAAGAAAAAAACTGTTTTGTTTTGTTTTTCTTCTTCTTGTAAAAAAAACACAACTCAACCACGTCGGTGTAAATGTTTACTTCTATACATTCATTGAAAGGGAAATACATTACATTACAGTCGAGTGGAGATCAGTGTAGCCCTGATGATGAGTCAAACACTGCAAAAAAAAAAAAAAACCCAACTCACTAACCTGCCACGTCGCTGTTTTATAAATAATCTGTGACAACAACCTACAGACGTGACGATAGTTTCACTTGTCACTTCTTTCTTTCTATTTTTTTTTTTTTTTGCAGTGTAATAATACTAATAACAATAATATACAATCTTCAGATAAGTTATATTCAATAAAAACAATCTTCCCCTTCACTGCAGGATAAAAGTGATAGTTTGGCAGCCTGTGGTTTCTTCACAGCACAATACTTTGTTTTTGTTTTGCTTTTGTTTGTTTTTTTGTATTTTTAATTTTTTTATTTATTTTTATTTCAGAAAGAAAATTTCACCCTGGTAGAACAGTGTTTACATTTGTAGAGCGATGTGCCCGTGCTTTTATTTTGAAATGCTTGTGCAAAATTGGTCTGACTTGACGTGATTTTGTTGTTTTTTTTTTTTGTTTTTGAAACATAAAAAAAGAAAAAAAAAAAGTGTAAATAATTCTACCAAAGTGAAGTTTCCTCTTCGTAGTCGATCTGTTCTGCCTCCGACTGGTTTTCAAGAACGTTAAAGTTTAAAACAACAAACAAACAAAAAACATTCGGCTGAAATTAAATCACGTTTAACTGACGTGTTTCAGATCAGCTCAGTCCAACAAGGATCCACTTCAAACCTGGATTAAACCTGCCTGAGAAGTTTACATCCCCCAAAGCATTATGGGAACTGTAGTCCCACAGACAGATAAATAATACTAATAATAATAATAATATCTTCATCTTTATTGGTTTAAACTGAGATTTAATCTTTGTTTAAATTCATCCTTGTTGGTTCAACAAACTCAAAATGTTTGTTTGTTGAAAACAGATGTTCATGTGTTGTTGTTGTTGTTGTTGTTGTTGTTGTTGCTCAGCTCGGAGGCATCAGACGGCTCAGACACAGGACAGACTTAGTGTGTGTGTGTGTGTGTTCAGTCCAGGGCGAGCAGCGGCGTGCTCGTCTCTCTGTCGTTCTGTCGTAGAGTCCCTGGTTCGACGGCCGACTGCGACCTGAAGCAACACAAACAAAACAGAGTTGGACTCCACCTACTTGCCTCCTCCTCCTCCTCACCTCCTCGTCTCCTCACCTCTTCATCATGTCCTTGTCTCCTCCTGCTCCTCCTCCGTTGTGGCGTACGTGCATGGCGTCGTAGGTCAGCGTGTACTCCGTCTCGTCGTTGTAGTCGGGTCCCAGCAGCGTTCGAGCCCACGTCCCCATGTCGTACGGAGGCAGCGTTCCTCCGAACTCCGATGGCAAACAATCAGGAAGGAGCAGCTGGTGGAGCGAGTTCAGGTTGTTACCGTGGAGGAAGATCTGAGGAGGAAACCAGGAAGTGAGGAAACAAGACAAGGACATGACCAAAACAGAAGAATGAAGGAGAAAGCAGGAGGTGAGAGAAGGAGGAAGGAGGCGTCTCACCCGTTTCCTGGTCTTGTCTTTGAGGAACGGTTTGATGATGGTGTACATGGCGTGAATGTACCACGGCTGATTCACGAAATGGATTCCTCCGAACCGAGCGGGGAAACTGTCCTGAAGAGGAATAAAAAACATGTTCAGTGTAACAATGTGGACGACGTATGTGTTTAATTTCATCAGTTCAAAAGATGAGTTAGCATGTTAGCTTCTGTTTCCCACGCAACAGCTCACGTTGTCTTTTTCTATCTGAAAAATCGGCTTCACTTGTTAGAAAAAGAACGTGACCTGACGTAGCATCGTTAGTCTGTATAAATCATGTCTGGAGGCTGATGATGACTCGACATGTAAACAGTGTTTCATTGTCTGATTGCTGCAGACGTACTTTTTGTAGTTTTTACCTGGAGACCTTCGATGGCCAGTTTGAGGATGTTGGGTGTGAGCTTTGACGCCTGTTTGAAGGAGAAGTTGCTCCAGTCGATGATGAGGATGAATCCGTTGATCTGCAGCTCTGGGTTCTCGATAAGAACCTCCAGAGAGAGAAGGATGGCTCGCAGGATGTCTGTGAACGAGTTCCTGAGAAGGACAGGAGGAGGAATCAATAGTTAACCAGAGCGTGATGGTTCTTCAGGGGTTTTGAGTTTTAACTATGAGCACAGACATGACTCATTAGGCTGTTCAGTCAATACAGAGTAGTGTGTGTGTGTGTGTGTGTGTGTGTGTGTGTGTACCTGCTCTGGTCCCAGTTGGATGCGAACAGGATCAGGATTTTTCGACCGTGTTGATCTGGAGTCTCCAACACGCCGGGGAACCCGTCCATCAAAGCTCGCTTGATCCCGGGATCGTCCACCTGGAACACAGACCAACCTTTATTAGATTTTTGGATCAAATCTAAAACTACTTCCTACGATCACGGTGTGAAATCGTGACGAGAAGCCACCAACCTTGAAGCTCTGGAACATGTCGAGGTTCTGCTGTCTGAACTGGAAGTACTGGGCCAGCAGTCTGAAGGTCTCCACCTGGTCGAACTTTCTGGCTCTCAGGAAGCGCAGGATGAAGTCGTCGTCCGTCCTGAGGAACCCGATGTCCGGTCGCGTCACGATCATGTCACGCACCTTCAATCAGAACATCAGAATCAAAGCTGAAGAGAACCGAAGAACTCAACCACGGATCAATGAAAACACTTTGAGAGTCTGTAGGATCTACCTGAGAGGTCAGAACACTGATGAGGTTCTATCGGTCCTTTACAAGGTTCTAGTGGTCACTTCAGGATGTTTTAACTTTTTAGAAGTTCTAGAAGTCCTCTCTGGTTTTCTAATAATCTTTTGAAAGCTCCAAAGGTCACTGAGAAGGTTCCACAAATAGTTTTGGAAGTCTTACTTCTGCAGGACCTTTAGAGGTTCAGGAGAGAGTTAGAAGGTTGTGGTGGTCCACTGGGGAACTTCTAGAGACCCTCTATAGGTCATCAAGTGTTTCTGTGGCTCTTTAGGAAGTTCTCAGGTTATTGAAAATGTTATGTGTGTAGTTTTAGAAACTATAATGGTCAGTTTCAAGGTTCTAGGGGTGTTTTTGAAGGAGGAGGATGTTCAGAGGAAGTAGTGGCCATTGGGGAAGTTGTAGAGGTTCTCCATAGATTATCAACTAGGAGAACACACAGCTATAAGATTTCATCTCTGGAGGTTCTAATAGTATATATCTACTTTGGGAAGTTTTAGTCATCACTGTCAGTGTTCTAGAGGTTCTTTAGAAGGTTTAGACATATGTTCAGAGGTTGAGGAGGTTCTATTGATCCTATATGGGTCTTTTGGAGGTTCCAACGTTCACTAAGAAAATTCTGTGTCACATTTTGATCAATAACATTGTTCTCTGTGACTTCTAAAAGTCTTTTTTAAGAGGTAGTGTAAGTCCCTTATGGGCAGGTATCTGTAGATCTGGTTCTACTGGTGGTTTATGAGTATCTAGACGTATTTTTGAGGTTCTAATGACGTATATCTGGTTTGGGAAGTCTTAGTGGTCAAAGACACGGTTCTACAGATTCAGGAGGGTGTTAAGAGGTTGTGGTCAGTGAAGAGGTTCTAGAGGTCCTATAAGAGTTTGCAGGGTCTTTATAGGTTATAATGGTCATTAAAATGTTTGACACCTTAAGAAGTTTAAGAGTGTTTTAGGAAGTGATCACAGGTGACAGATCTTCCACGAGTTTCTAGTTCTCAGAGATTCTTTAAAAGCTCCTTGTAGTACTTTGGGAGGTTTCTATATTATCTTTAGGTTAAGTGGCCATTAAGGAGATGTTTTGTGATCATTAAACTATAACAGCACAAGTCCCTCAGTCAGTCTGTGTTTGTAATATAAAGTAACAGCAGATGAGTTGATGTGGTCATGTACCTGCTGGATGTCCTGGTGCAACGTATCTGGGTTTTCATTCAGCTCTAAACGAGCTTTCTCCGTCGTCTCCGAGCTCAGGCCGGCGTGGAGGTGGGTCATCATGATGTCGTTGTTCCTGACGTCCAAACTGAAGCCTGAAGTCCCTCAGATCGACCGGTGAATCTGAATCAAATGGTTGGTTTATTCCAACCTGTGTATTTCACATTCAAACACGTGTTTGTTTTGTTTTCCAGTTTCTAGTTTAGGTTTGTTGTTGAGTCTCTGGTGGCTCAGATGTGACGTTATACAATCTTATTTGCTGTCTGAGATTTCACATTTACAAAAAAAGTAGCAGTAAAGAAAGTTTAACAGGTTTTGTGTCGGTGAGAGACAATCATAGTCGTCTGTACGAAGCCGCAGCTGCAGGTTATCGTCCTGGAACAACAACCCATGAATCACCGGTCGTTCCCGTCTTCATCTACATTGTCGGATCTCAGGAAGTTGAACGTCTCTGCTCTTAGGTCGTTGATGCTGGACAGTGAAATGTTCAGTATTTCGCCAAAACCTCAGTCACCGCCAGGAAACACCAAGGACAATTAAGTTCTGTCAGTTTTCAGCCATAAATTCACATCCTTGTTGTTCGTTCCAGTGGTCTCCTCACAGCTCCCTCCTCCCCTTCATGGTGCTCGATGATCTCCGCAGATTCTGGTTTCAGGATCATCGGTCGGTGTCGTCGACGGCTCTCTGCTTCGTCATGATGAGGTCGGTTGGAGCTGCAGGTGATTTGATTTAGTCCCGTTGGTGTCGACGCCGCTCGATCAGACGTCAGAGGTCAGTGAAGGCAACTCGGTCCAACAACAGATTCCTCAACCTACGAGAGAGGAGCGGTTAGAAAAAAGATGCAATGCAACAGTAAGAAACTTCTGAAACCAAACGTCCCTGTTATGAAGAGTAAAAGAAAGAAAATGACCAATGAAGGACAAAAAATAAACCAAACAACTAAAAAAGAAAGAAGCAAAATGACTATTTAGAAACAAAACTACTACTGCTAAATACAATGACACAAAGCAACCATAAGGATTAATAAAACAATTCCAGAAAGAAAAGATGTAAATGATCATTTAAACATGAAACAACTTCACAGAAAAGACACAAATCAACCTTTTAACAACTAAACATCTACAAATAAAAGCACAAAGAAACATAACACAACTGGAAGAGACTAAATATAAAACAGCTGATGAACAAGTCACAGTCTGATCCAGTGTGTTTGTCTCTTATAGGAGGTGGGGGTTGGTGAGACCATCAGTTGACCCCCTGCCCTCCCCGTCCTCCATCTGCTGCTCACATTAACTGTGTCACATGTATCTAAGACACTGTGAGGTCCCAGGTCCGGACCCCCCCACTCTCCATCTCTGACATGGATTATTGATCACTGATCATTGATGAATAATCAGTGATCACAGTGACCCCTGTCATGTCCTCACAGCAGCCTCCTGCAGGACTGAGCGGGTCCAGGTGGTGGCGCTCTGTCCTCTGTGTCCTGCTCTGATTCTGGATGTTTCAGAAGAAAGAACAACCTCCACCTCCACCCAACCACCCACCTCCCTGCACAGACCTGCTAGGTGTGCTGGTTGAACCCCGGCCGTCCTGCCTGGCCCGGCGGCCCTGCGGCGCTGCTGCTGCTGCCGATGATGCTGCTGCTGCTGATGCTGCTGGTGTCCATCGGTGTCCGGACACAACACATTAATGTCCAATTTAAAAAAAAAAAAAAAAAAAAAAAACGCGCAAGAAACACAGAAGAAAATGAAATAAAAATGAGTAAATGTCCGTGGAGGCGTCAGAGGAGGTTCAGTCTGTCCTTGTGGGTCGTGGGCATCGTAACGTGTGAGGAGGAGGAGGAGGAGGAGGAGGAGGAGGAGGAGGAGGAGGATGCTCACAGAAGACGTCAGGATGCTCCCACAGATGTCAAGCTTTCAAATTAAACTGCACCGCTTCCTTTTGTGCCCTTTCAAAATAAATCTCCACAGATCAGATCAGAGTCTGTTTCATGATTCAAAGAAACGAAAACACAAAGAAAACAACAAAAAACAAAACAACACAAACAACCTGATTAAATCACCTCGACCCGCTTTGTTTTCTTTGATGTTTTTCTAAATTCTTTATATTTTATTTTATTTTGAAATCATCCTGCTTAGGTTTCCGGTTTGACTTCATTCACCTGCACGTTCCCGTCTGTGACAGCGTGAACTGACGGTGCGCCGTGCGCGTCCACGAGACCAACCTGGACAGATTGTAGGTTAGGTTGCGCGCGCACGTGCTATTCTGTGCACGCGCATATATATGTGATGAAATGTGATGTTTCCTGTTGAAGCTCTGATCTAAATGTTGACTTCAGTCACTTTAGTAAAATGTATCAAAGTAATGAAGTTGAAAAACACGTTTGACACCAGAGAGCTGAAGTAACAAAGTGAACTGGGACGTTTCCCTGTTTACATGAGCTGCAGAGCAGCGGTTGCTCTTCTACCCTTTGACCACCAGGTGGCGATGTAGCACAGCGTTTGTCAGACTGGGAGTCAGAGCAGAACATCCCAGTCAGAGATGGACAGAGTGTTATTGCACAAAACCAAGATCAGGGATTAAGCCGGGATGTGTTGGTCATCCTGGCTGAACTTAGCCTCAAGTCGGTTGCATGAAAGCAGGTCAAACTTGACCTGGTCTAGTTACCATGGTGATTTATTCTCTGCAGCGAGCTGCTCCAGACCAGGATAAGATTAATCCTAGTGATTCTCCTGTGTTTCTACCGTCAATCCTGTGAAGAATTAATGTGTTTTACAGCTGCTGAAAACCGAAAACGACAGCTGGTAAAAGATCACAGGTTGTGTAAACGTGTAAGTTCACAGCCCCAGAGACGAGTAGATGTGACTGGAATTAAATTAAAATCAAATGAATGATGCTGAAATCTAGACTGTTGTTACGGTGAATAGGCTGATACAACTTTAACCTTCATGTTCAGCTGCAACCCTAGCGCCACAAAACAATACAACTAAATATAAGAACATGATTCAAAGTGTCAGTAGGAAACTTTCATATCTGATACGTCCAAGTCCAGTTTCAGTGTCAGTCAGTCTCTGGTTTAGGACAAGCTCAGTTAATGAAGGTGACGGGGTGTGTCGTCGGGACCTGGCAGCTCCAAACAGGAGCATTTGTACAATGTGTCGATAATAAAATCCAGTTATTTAATATCCTAGTTAATTATTGTAGGAGTCAATAACGCAGCAGTGCTACTGTCTGAGGGACAGTCAGCTCCACTGTGTCACTGGCAACGTGCGGTTTGAGGAGATCACAGATATATAAGTGACGCTCCAATAAATAATGATGTGAAAGACCAGAGGGTTCTGGTCTCTAAAAACCCCGGTCCTCCTCAGAGACCCTCTCTCAATCCGACACCGAGCTCCACGGATCTTCACTAAAAGGACCAGACATTTTCAACTGATTGGTCGGAGGGCGGAGCTTTTATAGGCTCCGACCTCTGATCTGGAACATGACCTGCTCCGGAGCAGGTTAGTTCAGCATCAGTTACCATGGAGACGTAGCCCGGTGAGAAGTGAACCAGCTTCGTAGGACGGAGACCAGAGTTAACCCTGAAGTTACTGTGATAAGAACAAATCCTGCTTCGTAGTACAGGACTCTGATGTTGCACCTGTGTGTGTGTGTGTGTGTGTGTGTGTGTGTGTGTGTGTGTGTGTGTGTTTCACTGGTTTCACTGTTTGACTGAGGCTGCAGGTCAAAACCTGTCTAAACTCTTCATCCCAGACCAGGCTCTGCCTCTTTAAAAACACACAGAGTTGTGAAACTTTTGTTTTATTTGTGAAAACTGACAAGAGATTTCAGTGTTTTTAACATCAGACCAGGTTTAGTTAAAGAATAAATGACTGTATTCAAACCTGTTAAATCAGACAGAAACCTCATAAATCCAGACTTGTCAGGTTTGTTGTTGATGTTTTTATAAATCTGTATCATTAGAAATCATGTCCTTCTTCTTTATGACAAAATCATACAATATATTCATCTGTTATTGTTGATGAAGATATTAAATATGTAAAGAAACATTATTAATCCACAACATAGAAGCGCACACACACACACACACACACACAGACACTCGTGATTTCCTCTAAACAGAGGGAGGAGCTGTGATCGGATGATCCAGGTGAAGGAGGGAACAGTGAAGTTGTTCAGTCAGTTCAGAGCTGAAGCAGCAGCAGGATCATTCTTCATTTCATATGTTTTCGTTGTGACTCTTGAACGTGTTTGTGTGTGATTCTCAGTCAGTGTTACTGGTTTCTCTCTCAGTCCACAAGATGAATCTTTGTGTGGAGGAAGAGGAGGTCAGACCAGATCCAAGATCCAGATGTTTGTCTATGAAGAGTGACCGGTCCAAAGATTTAAATCTTCCAGACTTCAGTGATGAACCTGGACCCTCAGACACAAAGTAAGATTCCTGATATAAATTCACATATAGATATAACTCATCTGTATTTAACATCGATGCTTTTAATTGTGTCATTGTTGGATATTTTAGATAAGTCAGTCTCCTCAAACTGTCGCGCTGAATGACTTGAAATGTGACTCACAAGTTCACCTCATTTCAATTCAGACTGAAGAAAGAGTGAGTTTTACTTAAAAAAAAACACCTAGGAGAGGTCATATTTTCAAGTAAAATTTACTTGCAGATCTTGATTTATTCAGTAATGCAGTAATATTACAGTAATACAGACAGTGATTCCCATTTTGTCATTGAGCACACAGCACACCATGCATCTGCATTTAACCCATCACACACGCCATCGCAGCTGCACAGCTCCCGGATCCGAGTCCACTTCCTTAACCACCAGGCCACCACATTAACTTGCCATCAACCCTAACATCAAATGAACTGTGCTTGCATTAATATAATAGTTTCATTCAACTGTATGTTAGATGCCTGTTTGGACATGTTCTGCCCACAGGTCTACCATGCAGGCTTGATTGGCATCTCAATTTTGTTTGGCATCAACTGACAAACATGTCAAAATGACAAAAGTGTAATAAATCTTACTTTGTATTTAGAGTCAAATTTACAACAGAATTTGAAGACAAAGAATTATGTAGAAATACAAAGTTAATTAATTAATTATTATGTTTTATTTAATTAATCTACAATATTATGTAGAAAATCCAACAGTTGTCACAAAAAACAACTGTTGGTGACACAGGAGGAAAAACTCTCCTTTAACAGGAAGAAACCTCCAAGAAGAACAAAGACCAGGATTAGATGTGTTATAGTTACAATCAAGATGAATCAGACCTGACCCGAATCAGACTGAAGACTCTACCTCCCATTCTGGTCTTAGAGACTCTAGGAACCACAAGGAAACCAGCAGTTTGTGATCAGACTGATCTATTAGGATAATAAGAAACTATGGTCTTTAAGATCTGATGAGTCTGGTCAGATTTATTAGAGATTCACATCATCTGAATAAAATCATGTTTGTGTTTTCAGACATCAGGACCACAGACTGAGACCAGATCCAGGATCCGGCTGTTTGTCTATGAAGAGTGACTGGTCCAATCGTCTTCCTCCAGACTTCAATAATGAACCTGGACGTTCAGACACAAAGTAAGAGACTGATTCTACTGTAACTGAGTTGAGGGATGATGATGATGGTGATGATTAAATAACATATTAATCACTTGTACCAAATCATCGGACCATATCACTTACCTCTGTGACCTCCTTAACGAATACACTCCCTCCCACACCTTCTGCTCAACCTCTTCAGGATTGCTAACCATCCCCACGTCAAGCCTCACTACCATGGGCACCCGAGCCTTTAGCTGCTCAACACCCAGGCTCTGGATATTATCAATAATAATGATAATAGATTTATATTCATGATGATGAACCTTCAGTAAATATTCTGTTTCAAACTAAGACAGATCTTCTGGGTTTTAAAACCAGAAGCTACTGATGGTATTTCTGTAACAAAACACCTGAGAACCTTCACGTCACAATTTGAACTTGGTGAGAAAATATTCAAATGTCTTTGACCTGATGTTTACTGAAGTTTTTAAAACCTGAAAGCTGTGAATTATCAGTAAGTGAACCTTTGAGCTCAGATTCTCTCCATCAGATATCGTTCCTAATATCTGTAGCAGGACTCATGTAAATGTGATCTAACATCTTAGCAGAGACAAACAGAAACATGAAGGACTGAGGAACAGAGAAGAAGCTGAGACACTACTGTTACCTGCTGTGAGTGTGAGACTGCTGCTCTACCACAGGTCTTTAGACACATCTAACCTCATTGAAAACCTCACTGACCTGAACTGAGCTGCACTAAGTGACTGTCAAACACTAAGGACATGATCAGCTCAGAGTTAAATCAGAGTTGAAATTAAAGGAAGAATAATTTTCATTAATTCAAACACAGAAGCATCAAAACTTTGTTCTCTGACCATCTGAGCTTCTACACAGTGTTGGACACATCATCTATCTACAATATTCAACGAGTGATGTTGGTGATAAAGACATGTCATCTGTCTCCTCCAGCTGTGGACACTGGTTCTGCAGACAGTGCAGCAGTTCATACTGGGACCAGTCTGGTCCATCAGGAGACTCCTCCTGTCCCCAGTGTGGACAAAGATCCAGAACCAGAGCTGGACTGCAGACAGCCAGTCAGAGCAGCTCTGTACAAAGTAAGACTGAACATGTGTCACATGTTGTTTTCTACAGTGTCATGTGATCTGTCAAACAGCATCAACATTTAAGATGATTATAAACACCACAACATGAAGAAGCTTTTCTCTACTTGTCTTTAGTTTTTCTGTGTCTGATGAAAATAATCCTCAGATTGTCAGATTCTCTGTCTTTAGTCTGACATTGTTTGTTCTCTGTCAGCAGATAGTGGTCTGCAGCAGGTTTTAGATGAACATAAGACCAGTCTGAGGACCAGATGTGAACGTGTGACTGAAGGAACTGATGGAACAGGAAGTGAAACCCTCCTCAACAGGGTCTACACTGAGCTCTACATCACACAGGGACAGATTGAAGAGGTTAATACCCAACATGAGGTGATGCAGCTGGAGACAGTTTCCAAGATGAAGACCCTCCATCACGCTGCCATCAGGTGTCACGGCGTCTTTAAAGTCTTACCTGACCAACATGGAGACATCAGAGTGGTTCTGACCAACGGCGTCGCTGGAGTTGGAAAAACCTTCTTGGTGCAGAAGTTTACTCTGGACTGGGCAGAGGGCTCAGAAAACCAAGACGTCAGTCTGCTGGTTCTGCTTTCGTTCAGGGAGCTGAACTTGATCAGAGATGAGCAGTACAGTCTTCTCAGGCTGCTCCATGTTTTCCATCCAACATTACAGAAGCTCACAGCAGAGCAGCTGTCTGTCTGTAAAGTGCTGTTCATCTTTGACGGCCTGGATGAAAGCAGACTGTCACTGGACTTCAACAACATGGAGGTCGTGTCTGACGTCACACAGACGTCATCAGTCAACCTGCTGCTGACAAACCTCATCCGGGGGAATCTGTTTCCCTCGGCTCTGGTCTGGATCACTTCTAGACCTGCAGCGGCCAATCAGATCCCTCCATCATGTGTGGACAGGGTAACAGAAGTACAAGGCTTCACCGACCCCCAGAAGGAGGAGTACTTCAGGAGGAGGATCAGTGATGAAGAGCTGTCCAACAGAACCATCTCACACATCAAGACGTCCAGGAGCCTCCACATCATGTGTCAGATCCCAGTCTTCTGCTGGGTCAGTGCTATAGTTCTGCAGCACATGTTGACCACAGAGCAGAGAGGAGAGCTGCCCAAGACCCTGACGGACCTGTACTCACACTTCCTGCTGGTTCAGACAAAGAGGAAGAAGCACAAGTACCATGAGACGAGTCCACAGGAGCTGACGGAGGCTGACAGGGAAGTTCTCCTGAAGCTGGGGAGGCTGGCGTTTGAACAGCTGCAGAAAGGAAACATCATGTTCTACCAAGAAGACCTGGATCAGTGTGGTCTTGGTCTCTCAGAGACCTTGGTGTACTCAGGAGTCTGTACAGAGATCTTCAGAAGAGAGAGTGTGATCTTCCACAAAACAGTTTACTGCTTTGTTCATCTGAGTGTTCAGGAGTTTCTGGCTGCAGTCTACATGTTCCACTGTTTCACCAACAGGAAGACTGAGGTACTGAAGGACTTCCTGGGGGAAGACTGGGAACACAGAGAGGAAAAGCCAAAGACAGTTTTTGAGAAGGTTTCCAAGGTTTTTGGAAATAATGACAGCAGTGACTCATCTCTAGATGTCTTCCTGAGCAGAGTCATGGAGAAATCCCTTCAAAGTAAAACCGGTCACCTGGACCTGTTTGTTCGCTTCCTTCATGGCCTCTGTCTGGAGTCCAACCAGAGAGTCTTAGGAGGTCTGCTGGGTCAGATAAAGACCAGACCAGAAACCATCCAGAGAGTCATCAACAACCTGAAGCAAATAAACAGTGATAACATCTCTCCTGACAGAAGCATCAACATCTTCCACTGTCTGACAGAGATGAACGACCACTCAGTTCATCAGCAGATCCAAGAGTTCCTGAAGTCAGAGACCAGATCACAGTATCTCTCTGAGATCCAGTGTTCAGCTCTGGCCTACATGCTGCAGATGTCAGAGGAAGTTCTGGATGAGTTGGACCTGAAGAAGTACAACACATCAAAGGAGGGACGACGGAGACTGATCCCAGCTGTGAGGAACTGCAGGAAGGCTCTGTAAGTCCAGACATGATCATTAACATCATCAGTCGGTGTAGATCAGTAGTTTAGTTCTTCACATAGAAACAGTTTTAAATGATCCTCATTATTCCCAGTTTGTTCAGATGTGGTTGGTTCATAAGAGCAGGTGGTGCCCTTCTAAAAAAAAAATTCCTGAAATTCCTTAATTTCCCTCTGGGATCAATGAAGTATTCATTCATTCAAATAATGTTTATGAGTTAATTACTTATCTTGCAGTGTACCGTTTGTTTGTTCTATGTGTTTTTCTATTTTGACTCTTTGAAATAGAATTTGATATGTTTTTGATGATTAATTCTCAGTTTAATGTTTAATGTCAGTTATGGGTCAAGGACCTCATTCATCAGGAGATTTATTGTCTCACCTGTTGTCAATGATCAGAACTACAAGCAGCACTAACAGAGTCGAATACAGGCAGAAATCAGTCTGCTCCATGTCCACACTCTACTGCTGCTAGCTCACTGATTAGTCCACTACTAACGTTGGACCTGACATCTGATCTAATGCAGTGATGACGTTCAGCATGAACCTGCTATGTCAAACAGTGGAGAGTTTCTGTTAAAAATCCATTTGAAAGACTGAAATTAGAAGATCAGTTATTGATCAAACAGCTTTGCCCAGACAGACCAAACATAAACATAAGACAGAAAACTTAGGACAGAGAGAAGATTTACAACAGCACATTTTCTCCAACATGGTATGAGAAGAAGACATGACTATGTGGTTGATCAATGAGGAAGACAGTTTTGTTTTCTGTGTCAACTGTTCTGATCAAGTGTTTCTCAGGACAAGAGGATATATGAACCACAGCTGTGTTTGACTGTTTCTTTGAATGAGCAAAGAAACAGTCAAACAAAGCACATTTACATTGAGCTATGAAACTAGTCATGCTAGGTCAACTTAATATCACTGCTTCATTTATTTATTTCATTCATCTCTGTCATTCTTAAATAGCTACATAGACTAAATGTGTTCAAAATAAATCTCTGAAACGTAAACACAATAAGATGAGATGAGCTGAATCACAGATGTTAATAGTTATAACACGTCTCATCATGTGTCATCATCTGCATTTAGTCTGTGTTTTTCCAGATTTTAATCTTTTCTATTAACATATTTTATATTTTCTCTAATCACAGATTCATTAACTGTGGACTCTCAGAGACTGACTGTGAAGTTGTGGCCTCAGCTCTGAAGTCCAACCCCTCCTACCTGAGAGAACTGGACCTGAGTGAAAACAAGCTGCAGGATTCATCAGTGAAGTCTCTGTGTGATGGACTGGAGAGTCCAAACTGTGGACTGGAGACTCTGAGGTCAGTTCACTTCCTGTAGCTGTTGTATTTCTCAGTTTATCCAGTTCAAGTTGTTGACTGAAGGGCAAGGACACGCTGCATTACCACTCACTAAGTTGAAGTTACAACACTTTACAATGTCAGTTTTCATCAGTGATTCATGAAACCTCATAAATAAACAGTATCAAGGTTCTGTGGTCACTTCCCAGAATTCCTCACAGGATATGATTGACAGTTTATTAGACCGGTGGAGGAGCAGCATAACTACAGATGAGAGCAGGGTTTATATAAAGGCCAACAAGACAATAACAAGAAAGTGCTACTTTAACATGTTTAATGACAGAAACCTGCTCAGCTTCAGGAAGAAGGAGGTGATGGAATAGATGAAATGATGAAGAGGCGTTTAGTCCAACATGTGTGATGCGATGTTTCTCTTCTAATGACAGATGTGACTGAGGTCAGCAGCTTGTTAGAATCTGTGTCCACATCAACATGTGTACGAATGTTGTGTTGACATTTGGATGATGCGTGTAGAAGCCTGACATGAGGATGATCCATAATAACACAAGGACAAAGTCTCTGTGTTAATGTCAGAGAAAACATAATTGATCAGGACATATCTGATTAGATCATTCATCATTTTATCTACATCTTTTATTCTTTATTCAGATTGGAGTGCTGCAGTTTGTCAGAGATCAGCTGTGATTCTCTGGTCTCAGCTCTGAAGTCCAACCCTCCCATCTGAGACAACTGGACCTGGGCTGGAACAGGCTGCAGGATTCAGGACTGAAGAATCTGTGTGGTTTTCTACAGAGTCCGGACTGTGGACTGGATACTCTGATGTCAGTTCACTGTTTGTTATTGTTGTAGATCTTATATCTTTAATCCACAATTGAACATTATTTAATGTGTGTGTTTGTGTGTTTTGTGATTTTTGTGTGTGTACGTGTGTGTCACTATTATTCTGAACTATTTGGATCATTCACCATTTTATCTGCATCTTTTATTCTTTATTCAGATTGATCAGCTGCAGTTTGTCAAAGATCAGCTGTGATTCTCTGGTCTCAGCTCTGAAGTCCAACCCCTCCCATCTGAGAGAACTGGACCTGAGTGAAAACGACCTGAAGGATTCAGGACTGAAGGATCTGTGTGGTTTTCTACAGAGTCCAGACTGTGAAATGGAGACTCTGAGGTGAGTTTAATCTGTTACTGTGTGTGTGTGTGTGTGGTCTCGGTATACCTTGTGTTGTGGGGACTTAAATCTGTTTACACACTCACAAAAAGTCCCCATGATGTAAAAAAATAAAAATAAAAATTAAGGTGAAGACATGACTTAAGGTTTGGTAAAGGTTAAGGTTAAGGTTAGGATCAGGTTTAGATAAAGGTTGGACAAGTAGTACCAACAATTAAGATCTCTTGGGTTTCCAGGAAAGTCTCCAGGGAATTAAGTCAATGAAATGTCCCCTGAGGGCATGAAAACGGGACTGTGTGTGTCTGTCTGTGTCACTATTGTTCTGAACTATTTGGATCATTCACCATTTTATCTACATCTTTTATTCTTTATTTAGATTGAATAACTGCAGTTTGTCAAAGATCAGCTGTGATTCTCTGGTCTCAGCTCTGAAGTCCAACCCCTCCCATCTGAGAGAACTGGACCTGATACTCAACAACCTGCAGGTCTTAGATGTGATGGATCTGTGTGACCTTCATAAGAGTCCAGACTACAGACTGAAGACTCTGAGGTCAGTAGAGGGTTGGAGTCAGTCCACGCTGCCTTCAGCTCTGTTGTATTAAACCCAGTTAGTATCAAAGCAAAGAGCCAGTGTTTCCTGTGAAGCTCCAACCTTCTCAGTGGCTGCTTTCCTCAGTGAAGCTGTGAGAGGAGGATGGAGACAGGAAGACACAGAGAGAACAGTCAGCCAATCAGAGCAGCTGCTTGTGATGATGTGTGTTGTTGTGTTGATGTGAACAGGAAGTGAAGCTGGATCACAGCTGACGGCCTCACAGGACGTATAGAGACAGTGTGGTCACTCATCAAACTGATCTCACACTGTTTGTTCTCTCATTTCAACACTAAACAAGTGATGAGTTTCATCTGTGTCACAGCTCTGAGATCAGTGTGACTGAAGCCTGCAGGGACCTGCTCTGGACCCATGTGGTCTTTGTAGAGACCAGAACCTGAGCTCAGGTCCGGTCCTCACATGTGTCAGTGTGTTCACTCCAACACGTTAACATGAGAGCTGAGAGGAAGCAGCTCCGCTCCACAGCTGCTCCACCTGGTCTGAACAGGACTGAAGTCCCTGCTGCTCTTTATACTGGATGTGCTGCATCACTGACTGAAGCTGATGAAGTGAGTCTCTGTCAACTCTGAGTCTTCTCCTGTCTGATCTCTTCTTCTCCCTGCAGGTGGAATCTGTGCCATGGAAGATGAGGTAGTGATGTGAGAGGAGCAGCTGTGTCCTGATGATCCAGATGTTGAAGCAGCAGCAGCAGCAGCAGCTGGTGTGTACAGAGGCTCTGACTGGACCATGTTACTGGGAGGTGGAGAGGAAGTTTCATCCAGCAGAGACTGACAGAGGAATCAGTGGAGACTAGTGATGTGTCAGATGAAGCTTGTGAAGCTCTGAACCACTTGTTTTGAAAATGGGTTGATTAGTCAAAGCTTCAGTTACAGTGACCTCTCCTGGTGAAGTTCAAGGCTGCAGTCAGAATTAGGCAGGTTAGTGGGTGAACAGGAGACTTTTAATTACACACACACACACACACAGAAACACCTCAATGAGAAGTGTTGGAGAAACTACTTTACTTTTATAGAAAACACCTTTGTATCTTTGTTTTGATCACCTTTGGATTTAAAGTGTCTTTGCTTTAAAATGCTTTGATGAACACACACTAAGATGAAGACTGATGAATGTGTCTTGTATTGTTGAGGAGAGAGCTGGGTAAATATCACATTTTTTGTAGCATTCTGTTACATGTTGATATAATAAGCCACATATATAATAATATAACATTTGATACAACTGTTTGGGTATGAAAACAAAAGACAGTCAAACTCAATATTACTTTAACCAACGTAAAATATCTCTAGAGGAGGAGTTTGACTCATATTCATGGTGAAATAGACTCTGTGTTCATGTTACTCTGTAACGTCACTTACTTACTTACCTAACGTCACTAAAAGAGCTGGGATTCAGTCACTACGCTGCACCTCCACTGTAACGTCCGTTGTCGTCCTCTTCGCTATAGATCTGTTAATATATATATATATATATATAGTTAGTCCAAGTCAACAACAGGACGCCATGTTGTAACCCTCAGTCCAGGACTCTACGGTGTAATGCTATGGAGCCAACATGTTTAAATGTTACAGTAAAATGTTTCTTTTCTCCACTGACAGACTGATAAGTGTCATTATCATTGTTTGACAACATGAAAACATCCTCACTAAAATATCTGTGTGATTCCTGTTTCAAAAATTTCATTTCAGACATTATTCAGGTAAAATACGTCACCACCACAGTTGAGGAGATTCCACCTAGATACTGAATGTTGTAGACAAGGACTGAATATTATCTAATAATAATAATAATAATGAATATTACACACACAACAATGAAATAATTTCCTCAAGTTCAGTTCGGTCAAGTCATTATTCTCATTATTTTTCATTAAAATACAGAATAAAATATATTTATTTATCTGAACCAATCAGAGGACAGAACGCCGTCTAGAATCGTCTGATTGGACCAATCAGCAGCGTAATCAGTTTCTGCGTTCGACGTCATATATCACGTGATCTCTCTCCAGGAAGCAGTGGTTCTATGGACTTGTAGTTCTGAGCTAGAGGAACGTATCGCAGCTACAGCGTCGTCCTGCCGTCTCTACCAGAGGTTTTATCGTCATTAAACCGTGTCGCCGAGTCCTACTTTATACTTTTTTATATCTCGTAAAGTTTCTTCAACAGTTTCTTGAACGTGTCACGTCACTGTTCGTCGTCTTTTGTCTCATTTATTATTATTTTGTCTCGGTTGAACTTCAGCACCGTCGCCGGATCCGTCCGTAGCTTGCTAACAGTTAGCTTAGCCTTTCTGCTAGCAAACAGTTCACCACCAATACAACAAAATAACACACAAAAAAATCGATCAGTCGTCTCAATCATGGATCGAACAGGAGTCACAGCAGAAACACCGAAGGTAAAAACTGATTCATTTCATTATTTTAACTGTCGTGTTATTAAACTGCTGTAGAGTTAGCCGCTAATGCTAACAGTTATCCGATATGGTCATGACTCAAAGGAAACTGTTTCTATTTCTGTCACATTCTGAGTTTTCACCAGAATATTATCACATTTAAATCACGTGTTCTTTAAATACATTTATGATTAAATAAACAGTTAAAACTTCATTAAACATGAATCTGAGCATGTGAAGTGACGTCAGGAGGAGGAGCAGCTGGACTCAGACATGTCAGGACACATCCCGGTTCATCTGACTCACTGGGTCAATTACAACTTCAACACTTTACACACAACAAAGTTTAGTTAATAATGAAGTAGAGAACATGTGACATGTCGATGTGTAATAACGAATCTGACTTTATCATTAAATGTAAATTTGTTTTGTTTCAAATGTGATTTGATACTTTTTAAATTTGTAACTGATGAATGTTCTTTGGTTGTGTGTGTGTGTGTGTGTGTGTGTGTGTGTGTGTGTGTGTGTGTGTGTGTGTGTGTGTGTGTGTGTGTGTGTGTGTGTGTGTGTGTCATAGAGCCCGTGGGGGGCCGTGACCCCGGCAGCTCCGACCTGCTCTCTGGCTGATGTGATGAGTGAACAGCTGGCGAAACAGCTGGACGAGGAGAACAACACCCTCCCTACACTGGACGAGTACGTTCACTCTCTGTGTGTGTGTGTGTGTGTGTGTGTGTGTGTGTGTGTGTGTGTGTGTGTGTGTGTGTGTGTGTGTGTGTGTGTGTGTGTGTGTCAACAACACTTTCAGGTCGATCAGCAAATCCCAAATCGCGGCCCCTCATGTTGTTGGTGTCCCTCGCCGCCAACAACTACAACGGATCACTGAGCTGTTTATGTGGCTAAGTTAATTATCACTATTGTAACAAAACCTTGTAGTAGTGGACACAAAACTTTTTGAATCTGACAACGTTGTCATTTAAACAACAGACTGTGGTGGTGAAGTTACATCAATCAGCAATAACTGAGACGAATGATAAGTTCTGTATAAATCGCAGTTATTCAAAGACAAATAGCTTTAACTGTACAAACTATCATCTCCATCTAAATGAGGCGCACACACATCACAGCAACAGCTTCTACGCAGCCAAATTAACATGAGTTTGATGGTTTCTGGGACCAACAAATTCTTAAAATGAAACGCACTTGATTTCTGAGCATTTATTGTTTTCATGGAACATTTATTGTTATTCGCGGATGGAGAGTAGGACTGAGGGATAGAGAGGGAGAAAAGACACCTTACACACACCAGATGTCACATGCTACTAATACTAATCCCCCAGTTAATGTTAATGATTCTAGTCTAATTTAAAGTCAGATTTTTTTGAATAGAAGAGTGAGTTTAACGTCACCGTCTGTCCGTTCAGGCCCGGAGCCGATCTGTTTCTGTCTGACGAGAGTCCCGACACGACCAGCGACCTGATGCTCGCTCAGATGCTGCAGATGCAGTTCGACCGAGAGTTCGACGATCAGCTTCGCCGCGAGGAGAAGAAGTTCAACGGAGACAGCAAAGGTACGAGACGTGACAGTCCATGATAATTAAAAAAAAACAAAACCCAGTGAGAGAAGCATCTCCGTGTGGGTTTGTTGATAGTTTGTGTCTGTATGTTTTCTCCTCCAGTGTCCATCTCCTTCGAGAACTACAGGAAGGTTCATCCGTACGAGGACAGCGACAGCTCCGAGGACGAGGTGGACTGGCAGGACACGAGACACGACCCGTACAGAGCCGGTACCGACGCCGCCTTCCTGACTCCACTCTCGCTCCTGTTAAATGTTCAGTCTCTTCGCTGGGGTTTGAATTCATCAAACCCTCAAATGTGTTTTTTTTTTTTTTTTTTTTTGTGTTTCAGAAAAACCTCAGACGACGCCGAGGAAAGGCTTCACCGGAAAAGGCAAGAACATCACCACCAAACACGACGAGGTGACCTGCGGACGCAAGAACACGGCGCGGATGGAGAACGTAAGACGACGACCGGTCCGGATTCAGGGCTTGATTCAGATTATTTGAGGTTTAATTTCTCAGCAGGTTTTAGTTTTTAGATGTTCTGTTGCGGTAAAGTTGCAGGAGCAAGTCAAAGTTGTGGTTTATTTACCAGTTTAAAGAGAAAAAGTTGTGGCATTTTTTATTATTTATACTTTGACTTGTTCGTGCAGTTTTCATTGCAACTCTTTTAAAGGGAAAAAAATCACAAAACAGTGTAATTATAAAGCTTTTATATTCACTCTTATTGTGATTTGATCTGATCAACGTTGTTTCCTGCGAAACATTAAAAAAATCTCAACTTTGACGTGTTTGTGCAACTTTATTGCACAGTTTTGTTTAGAAAAGTTGCTGAGAAATTAAACCTCAACAATCTGAATAAAGACTTGAATCCTGGAGGATCTGAACTAACGTCTCTTCCACTAAATCGCTGTGTCTCTGCTCTACTGGACTCTACTCAGCTTGGTACCAGGTGGCTATCACTCTTGTCCTGTTTAAAAATGGAGCTTGATTATTTTGTTGACGCTCTCTCAACTCAACTGGCGTCTGGTGGCAGCTTGTGAAGACACTCCCTCTGACCAATCAGTGGCCGGCGTCTGTTCACGTCACGTTTTAGTATCGACTCAGCTCCATTGGTTCCTCCACAGAGTAGGAACTAAAACAGTAGCTGGAACCAGGAACTAGCACCAAGTGGAAACACTTCACTAACTGTCAGTTCATCATAAAGGGAAGTTTTCAGTCTGACCTTAAATGTAGAAAGTGTCTCTGCCTGATAACTGAAGACTCTACCTCCCATTCTGGTCTTAGAGACTCTTGGACCACACCGATCCAACACCGATCTATTGGCATAATAAGAAACTTTGAGCTCTTTAAGATCTGATGGAGTCTGGTCATTAAGGTCTTAAACCTCCTAAAGAACCTGTAAAACCATCAGAACCTGATCTTTAACTCGTCGTTTTCTACTTTTGTCCAGTTTGCTCCTGAGGTCCACGTTGGAGACGGACTGGGGATGGACCTGAAGTTGTCCAACCAGGTGTTCAACTCTCTGAAGCAGCACTGTTACAGCGAGCAGCGCCGCAGCGCCCGGCTGCACGAGAAGAAGGAGCACTCCACCGCCGTACGTAGCGGCGCTCCCACGCCAACGCATCACGAGACGCCATGTTGTCAAACACTGACCTGACCATCCTCTTCCTCCTCCTCCTCCTCAGGAACAAGCCGTGGACCCTCGCACTCGACTGCTCATGTATAAGATGGTGAACGCCGGCGTGTTGGAAAACATCAACGGCTGCATCAGCACCGGGAAAGAGTCGGTCGTCTTCCACGCCGACGGCGGGAGGTGAAACATTAATACATTAACATTAATTAATCTACTGATCAATTCACCACAGTTCGATGAATATATCAATAAAAATCTGGAAACATTTCTCTCCCTGAAGCTACTGTAACTTTAACTGCAAAAACACATTTTTTTTCTTTTATGTGAATTTTAGCATAAAAACAATTAACAAATGGTTCTTGGTTGTTTTACGTTAAACTATGAAAACATCTTATTTTCATAACAACTGGTGATGAAGGTTGTTCCACATCAGCAGATTCATCATTTTTCTCAGTCTTTACTGACACATCAGCCTGTTGTTAAGTAAAATGATGAATCTGCTGATGTGGAACAACCTTCATCACCAGTTGTTATAAAACCAGACGTTGGGTAAGTCTTGTAAAACAGTGTTTTTAATAAACTCTGGGTTCACTTACTAAGTTATCAGTACTTCAGTTTATGTGTAGGGACCCTATTCATGCTACTGCTGAAGTGAAGTGATATTTTGAGCTTTATTAGTGGTTAAAAAATCTATTTGGTTGTGAAAACAAAAGACGGTCAAACTGGATATTACTTCAACCAACGTAACATATCTGTAGAGGAGGAGTTTGACTGGTTGTTCCAGCAATAACCTGAACAAATGTGTGTCTGTTGTTCATGTCTCAGCCTGGAGGACGAGGACCAGCCGGTACCAGACGAAGTTGTGCTCAAGGTTTTTAAGACGACGCTCAACGAGTTCAAGAACAGAGACCGTTACATCAAAGACGACTACCGCTTCAAAGACCGATTCAGCAAACTGAACCCACGTAAAGTCATCAGACTGTGGGCAGAGAAGGAGATGCACAACCTGACCAGGATGAGGAAGGCGGAGATCCCCTGCCCCGAGGTGGTGCTGTTGAAGAAACACATCCTGGTGATGTCGTTCATCGGTAAAGACCACGTCCCCGCCCCCAAACTCAAAGACGCCATGTTGGGCTCAGAAGACATGAAGAGCGCCTACTACCAGGTCCTACATGTACGTAAACAAACCAGCAGATGAGATGAACATATACTGATACACTGATAATGATCAGTTTGTTTAGTAGTTTTATTAAGACACTGTCACAACCACAGAGAGAAGAACTGAGATTATTATAAAAAGATGCTCAGATTGTTTCAGAACAAGACGACAGAAGCTCTCCAGCGTCCCCCCGGGATTTCAGGACTTGTTGAGGCCGAATTTACCCGATTTCAGCAGCTTTAAAAAAATAAAACAAACGAAAAACAAAAAAATTGTAACAATTGTTGCAGTTTTGTTGCAGTCAGAGAATCAAAGTTTGCTTTTCAAAGGATTTTTTTAAAGGGAAAAAACATAACATTGACTTTTCTTTATTGCATCAAAACACCCTAAAAAACATCAACGCAATTTTTCCAACATTTTTCAGCTCGTTAATGTTTATCACACAAAGACAGATTAGATACTGAGATGTGCGTTTCGATCGGACTCTGTGATATTATTTTTCTCTACAGAATCTGAATAAATTTGTGAAAAAAAATATATTTCCCATAGAGAATGAATGGGACAAGTTTGGAAAATCAGTGTTTTTCAAACATCAACTGCTCTGTCATACTTTCACCTAAAGACACCATTCAAACTTTAATATGTCGACACAAGTCCAGTCTGTTGATGTTGTGTTCAATGTTTTGATAGGTTGTATAGTTTTAGATCAATCACTGTTTAATGATCATGAACTATTTTGTGAAATTCTGAGTTATGAGTGTGTATTGTGTGGAATGTTGAGGTTTGAGTGGAGAGACTTTCAGAAAAAATCATTTTTTCTCTTCTTTACATGCTGCTCACGGCCGCAAACTTCACTCGACACAGACGATTTTCTCCACAGTTGTAGTCAAACTTGTCGTCTTTCAGTCAGTCTAACTTCCTAAACAACAGGATTTATAGTGTTTGAATTCTCTGCTTCTATGTGACAACAGTAGCTCAACCGCTTCATTGACTCATGTTAATCCAGGACAGAAATTTTGTTTTAAAGAGTTGATTGTTACAGATGATGTGACCAGTTATTGATACTAATTTCATTGATCCTGCGTCTCTTGTTTCTTTCTGATCTAAAATATTCAACATGTTTTTTTCCAGATGATGCAGCAGCTGTATCAGGAGTGTAACCTGGTCCACGCTGATCTCAGTGAATACAACATGTTGTGGCACGAGGGGAAGGTTTGTTGTTGTTGTTGTTTGTTGTTTCCGTCTCTTCTTTCGTTCTTGTTGATATTTTGTGTAAACGTGGTTCGTTTGTCTCAGGTTTGGGTCATCGACGTCAGTCAGTCCATTGAGCCGACGCATCCTCACGGCCTCGAGTTCCTGTTCAGAGACTGCAGGAACGTTTCCACGGTAACGCTCACTTCCTCCTCAACCTCCTTGTTCTTCTTCTCCGTCCTTCTTCTTTAAGTCTATAATCATGTTTGTATCCATGAACAGTTTTTCCAGAAAAGAGGCGTGAGCGAAGCGATGAGCGTCTACGACCTTTTCAACACCGTGACCGGACTCAACATCCCCGTCGGAGCCGAAGACGAAGCCGAGTTTATAGCCGAGGTGAAAACACACACACACACACAGACTTGATATATGGAAGTCTTTTAATTTGAAAGAACAGGAGATGCATTTCAGGTGACGTCTGTAATTCTTGCTAACTTTGAGTTAGCATGTTAGCTGTTTAACAGCTTTTTTTTTACTCTGATTTTATTCTGAAAGTCCTGACAGGAAGTTGTGACTCGGCCAAATGATATTGTGTCTGGACGTTTGGACAGAGACAGTTATTTATTTACTGAAGGTTTTTAATTTGAAAGGTCACCAGATGCTAACCAGCTAGCCATTGCTAACCTACAGTTAGCGTGCTAACAGCTAACAGGTTTTATCTGCTGTCAAACTATAAAGTGTATTAATAACTGACCTGGGATCAGATCAGACTCGGAGACTGAGACCTGATCCAGGACTTTAGAGACTCTGAGACCAGGACCAGTACAGATCTCTCTCCGTCTCTTGCAGATCGTGGTGTTGGAGAAGAGGAACGAGGATCACGTTCAGAAACGAGGGAAGAAAACGTTTCCCGTGTCCTGTGACGACGGCGGTCCTCCGTTAAAACCCGACGCTGACGACTAACACGCTGCGACTCGCTCTCTCTGCTTCACGATCCCCGAGTTGAAAACGCTGTGAAGAGACGAACGGAGGAGGCTCCTCCACCTCTGACGCCTCCTTCCACATCACCTGCCCCTCCCCCTGCTGGATGCTGAAGGCGGAGCCAACATGGCGTCTTTGCGCGGCTCCAGATGGGTTTCATCCTGATCCTGGTTCTTGTGAGAGTCGTAGCGAAGCCGCAGCCACTGCTGAACTTTGTCCAAAACGCTCGGAGATTTTATTTTATTTTAAATCTAAAAACCGTGGTGCATTCTGGGTAACGAGCAGCAATGACGACGTCACGTTCCAGGGAGGAGGAGCAGCAGGACGAGGAAAAAAATAAAAAATAAAACAAACCAAACGCACAGTTGAAGTGGTGCAAATAAAAATAATAAGTCAATTAACATCGTTATTTGGTTTGTTTCATCTCGACAGTTTGAAGGAAAATAAATGTTAAATTAAAGATACAGATGCTGCTTTTTAAAGATTAAAAACAAAAGACACAAATTCAGTTAATTTAACTTTTCAGCGTCAGAACATTTGCACCAACTGAAGTAACACGTTGAATGTTTTTTTAAAACTTGAATCGCATTAGATTGAATATATAATTATTATATTAATTAACTAATTATTATTATTGTTGTTGTTGCAGCATCAGGCCATGAAATGTTTCCTTCTGCAGATTGTTGTGTGTTTTTAAGTAGTTTCAGTTGTTTGGCTGTGACATGTTGAAGTGACATTAAAGAAAATAAATAAACAAAATTAAAAAGTCAAAATTTGAAACTGTGTCTGTTGGACTCTTATTTTGAAAAGTTTTTGGTTTTTTTTATAATTTCAGTGTTTTTCACCAACTTCCTGGTTCTCTGCTAAGTCCCCGTCACATGATCAGTCTGTCACATGACGAAGAAGAGGCCTGTTAGAGACTTCCTGCCTGTGTCTTTCAAAATAAAACGATTAGCGCACAAATAAAATTTTAACTAAAAAAAAAAAAAAAAATAAACTTTACATTAGAATAAAAAATACAAATTAAATCATTTTGTTATTTGAGGTTTTATTGTTTATTAAAAACTACTCTGTTTAAAGTCGTAAAATTATTTATTTATATCTATTATTCTGAAGGACGAACCCGGAAGTGGCCCCGTCATCTGCTGCTCCGGTTAATAAGCTAACAGGCTAACAAGCTAGCAGGCAGCGGTAGTAACGGGAACCCGGTACCGTGAGAGTCGTCCCGGTGTGTGACATGAGTGAGGAACATTATCTGGAGCTGTGTGAGAACCCGGTGCAGTTTGAACACGCGTCCAGCGTCAACAATGTTTTCTTCGACGAGGCGAACAAACAGGTTAGCTAGTTAGCTAGTTAGCTAGTTAGCTGGTTAGCTGGTTAGCTTAGCATCGGAAGTGGCTAACGACGTTAGCTCGCTCCCATAGAAACAAAACAAGTTTGTTTTTAAAGTTTTTATCGTTTTAAAGGAAATATAAACATGTCAACAGAAGAACTGAGGTTGGATCTAAATATTTTTTAATGTTGACGTTTTTATTAACGTGTAAACAACTTAAACAATACTTATACAATAGATTTCATCTGAATAAAATAAATAATAATTTAACCTTGTCTGTCGAGTTATATGATAATATACAAACCAACTGTTTATGTTTTATTTTGTTTATAATTTTATAAACTTTAGATCTCACGGTTGTTGGTGTTTTATTTATTTTAAAAGTTTAATAAGAAAGACAGAAATAAACAACAACAACAACAACAACAATAAAGTGTTAAACTGGTTATATACTGTACCGAGTGATGGAGAAACTAGTTCAGTTCACAGAAACCAGACTTGTTTTATTTTATTTTGTTTTGTTATATTTTTATTTTGTTGTTTTATTTATTATTTACTGTGTTTTCTTCCTGCAGGTGTTTGCTGTTCGTTCAGGCGGAGCCACCGGCGTCGTGGTCAAAGGTCCAGACGACAAGAGCAGCGTCGCCTTCAGGTTTGTTCACTGAAGAAGAAACAACAACAACAATGTAAAAATATAAATAAATTAATAAAAGTTTGTTTGTTTGTTGTTTTATTTCACAGGATGGACGATAAAGGAGAAGTAAAGTGCATCAAGTTTTCCATCGGTAATAAAATCCTCGCTGTTCAGAGAACCTCAAAATCTGTGGTGAGTTCAGATGTTAAAGTCCTGGACCAGGACCGGATCCTGGTCCTGGTCTCAGAGTCTCCTCAAGTCCTGGATCAGGTCTCAGTGAGTCTGATCTGATCCCAGGTCAGTTATTAATAAACGTTACAGTTTTAAAGAGGATCTTTGATAACCAGCCTGTTGTTAGCTGTTAGCAGCTAACATGCTAACTGTTGGTTAGCAACACTGACCACCGACCCTTCAAATTAAAAGCCTTCCATAAATAAATGAACAGCTTTGTCCAGATGTTTTTAACTTTTTTAAATTTGTTTGTAGGATTTTATCAACTTCATCCCCGACTACCCGCACACAGAGTTCACCCAGGAGTGTAAGGTACGAGTCAAACGAGTCGGGACTCGATGACGATTGATTTGTACGACGGAGCATCTTTTATTCTGGGAATTTACAACTTTTAGTCTAGAAAAGTTACAACTTTTATTTTTTGTAAATTTACAACTATTATTGTCTTGAATTTAAGAAAGTTTTTTCCAACGTGGTCCTAACGCTCCGTCGTGGTTTTATAAAAAATAAATCCTAAAATAACGATTTTTCTCGTCTTTTTGTTTTTAGACGAAGAACGCGAACGTCCTCGGTTTCTGTTGGACCAACTGGAACGAGATCGTCTTCATCACTGACCAGGGCATCGAGTTTTACCAGGTCAGAGGTTTAGACTGGATCACACCTGACGGAGGTCGGGTCTGGAGGTTAACACTGTGTGTGTGTGTGTGTGTGTGTGTGTGTGTGTGTGTGTGTGTGTGTGTGTGTGTGTGTGTGTGTGTGCAGGTGTTTCCAGACAAGCGCAGTGTGAAGCTGTTGAAGAGTCAGAGCATCAACGTCAACTGGTTCCAGTATTGTCCGGAGACGTCCGTCATCCTTCTGTCCACCACCGTTCAGGGAAACGTGCTGCAGCCCTTCGCCTTCAGGGTGACAGACACTTCCTGTTCCTAATAAAGTGAAACTAACTAACTGTCAGTCAGGTTCAGTAGGATGACATCACTTCCTGTTTACTTCCTGTTTCTTGGTGTCAGAACGGGACCATGTCCAAGATGTCCAAGTTTGAGATCGAGCTGCCCGTCGTCCCCAAACCTGCTAAACTCAGCCTGTCGGAGAGAGACATCGCCATGGCGACCATGTAAGCCGCCGCCCACTGACACCACGTCTGGTCACGTGACTCGTATTACAAACAGTTTCCTGTGTGTGTGTGTAGATACAATCAGCTGTACGTCATGTATCTGAAGCATCACTCAAGAACAGCAAACAGCCCGAGTGCAGAGGTCGTGTTGTATCATCTGCCCAGGTACGGACACACACACAAACAAGTTTTGTTCCCTCGTTCATCCAACACCACGATCTGCAGGAGAGACGTGAAAGAAATGTGTGTGTGTGTGTGTGTGTGTGTGTGTGTGTTTTCAGGGAGGGAACATGTAAAAAGAGTCATGTGTTGAAGCTGAACACGACGGGGAAGTTTGCTCTGAACATCGTTGACAACCTGGTGGTTGTTCATCACCAGAGCTCCCAGGTCAGTGTGTGTGTGTGTGTGTGTCTGTCTGTTATTTACTCTGTGTGTGTGTGTGTGTGTGTGTGTTTTACTCTATTTATTTACTCTGTGTGTGTCTCTCAGACGTCTCTGATCTTCGACATCAAACTGAAAGAGCCCGACTGCGCCGTCAATACACACCAGCCGGTGCTGCCGGCTCGATCAATACACCCCTACAGGATCCCACTGTCAGGTGACACACACACACACACACACACACACACACACTAACAGGAGCCTCATTTAGACAGAAAACTGGATAAAACTTGATGATTCTGCAGCTTCTTTTTTTCTGTAGTTTTTCTTTCTGGACTTTTATTCTGAAAGGACATGAGTGTAGTGTGTGTGTCGTGTGTGTGAGTGTCCACACGGTGGCGTCGTCCTACTTCAGTGACTGTTGTGTGTCTGTGTTCAGGTCCGGCGGTCGTTCCCTCTCAGCCTCCGGTTCCCTGTCAGCTCTGTATCCTCTCACGTCTCAACAGGAAGTCGACTTTGTTTTTGTTTTATTTTTTATCAAACTGTCCTTAACCGTCGCTCCAGACTCTTCCTCCTGGAGCGTCTTCCAGCCCGACATCATCATCAGCGCCAGTGAAGGTGCAGTAACGTTAAACTGCAGTTGTTAGATGCTGATTCGGTCCTGAACTGGTCTCGTGTGTCGTGTCTCCGTCAGGTTACCTCTGGTACCTGCAGGTGAAGCTGCCTCCGACCGTCAACCTGCTGCAGGACAAAGGAAAACTCATGGACTTCCTGCTGCGACGGAGAGACTGCAAGATGGTCATCCTGTCCGTCTGCTCGCAGCGTACGTCTGTCTGTTTATTAACCAGGGTCTGGGCAGCGATTTTCAAAATAAAACTCCTCCTGTGGTCGCGTCACTACTGAAGGATTCGGGATGTTTTTGACTAAATCGGCCCCAAAACAAACAAAATCAAAACAACAAGCAAAAATCTTTAATTTAGTCTGAGGCTCATGGAGCAGTTCACCCTCTTGTGACCACAATGAGTATTACAACCAACATATATCCTAGAGAAAAAAAGAGAAATGTTACTTCAGTCTCTGAAGTCTGAACCCAGAGATTTCACCATGAATACGAGTCAAACTCCCCTCAACAGATATGTTACGTTGGTTGAAGTAATATCCAGTTTAACGTCTTTTGTTTTCACAATCAAATAGTTAACAATGAAAGTAAATGGGGCAGTCAGCCAAACGTATCTAAATTGTCATTTTTTAACCACTAATAAAGCTCAAAATATCACTTCACTTCAGCAGTAGCATGAATAGGGTCCCTACACATAAACTGAAGTACTGATAACTTAGTAAGTGAACCCAGAGTTTATTAAAACACTGTTTTACAAGACTTACCCAACGTCTGGTTTTATAACAACTGGTGATGAAGGTTGTTCCACATCAGCAGATTCATCATTATCCTTTTGCTCCTACTTGCTGTTTTACCTGTACATTTACTGAGTTATCAGTTCTCATTCTAAACATTTAATCACTAATTTAATGTGGATGTTAACATTAAGAAAATTATTTGTAAGAAAAGTTGAATCCTGTTTGTCTGATGGTCACATCAACATTTTTGCGAACACAGTAGTTAAAAACACATAATGCTAATGCTAACATTAGGTTGGATTCCACTGCTAATGTTAGCATAACATGTTGAAATCATGAGCTAAAGTTACCGAGCTGAATTTGGACACAAAGTTAGCATCCATTAGCTAACTGAAGCTAACGTTAGCATCAACAAAAATAGCGCTAAATGTCCAGAAAATATTGAAACTGTGTCTTTTCTGTTTTAGTCCTGGAGGGCGGAGAGAAGGGAAGTCTCCCTGTGGTGGCGACCGTCTTCGACAAACTCAACCAGGTTTATAAAGAATATCTGGAGGCGGAGCAGAGCTACACGGTGGTGAGCACTTTTAATGCTAACGTTAGCATCAAGTTGCATCTCTTTTATGTGAACGTTCTAAACATTTGACTCTAAACTTGTTTGGTTGTCAAGGCGATGGAGTCTGGACCGAGTCGAGGCAGCGCCGCTCAGAAACGACCCGTCAGGACACAGGCGGTCATCGACCAATCAGACATGTACACACACGTCCTGTCGTCGTTCACCGAGAGAAAGGTCGGCACACACACACACACACACACACACACACACACACACACACACACACTCACATAAAACGTCCAGTAGAAGTTAAACCAGCTGTGTTGTGTCTCAGGACGTGTCCCACAAGTTCGTGATCGCGGTGCTGATGGAGTACATCCGCTCTCTGAACCAGTTCCAGATCACTGTGCAGGTGAAACTGAACGTCGTCGTCTCTGAACTGAAGAATTATTATTATTTATTGTTTTAGTTTTTATTCTTGTTCAACTTGTTTCGTCTCTTTGATTTCAGCATTATCTCTATGAGCTGGTGATTAAAACGCTGGTGCAACACAACCTCTTCTACATGTTGCATCAGTTCCTCCAGTATCACGTCCTCAGTGACTCGAAACCTCTGGTGAGTTCAAACCACATCCCTGTCGTCCGTGTCATGAGCTGCTGATTGGCTGAGAGCAGAGCCAGCAGTTAGCATGAAGTTGGACCTTGTTTTGATGCTAAAATGCTAACGTTGGCTAATTATAAACATTTGATGTTAATGCAAACTTTAAACTTATTTGACTTCACCATGGATCAGTGAGTCTCAGTCTCTGTCGTGATCGTTGGCGACTTGTGTTTCCATGATGTGGAGTCTCAACAACTGGTCTGAGACCTGTAGTGTTCACACTACAAGACTTGTCAGTGATTGACTCCCGATCACACCGTGACGTCACCAAACTCTACGTCTGGTCACGTGAACTAGACAGGATGTAGCCGCTGCTTCTCACCGTGATTTACAGCCGTTTATTGTTGACGAGCACCGGTGAAGACGCTGCCTCCGACACAGACTAAACCGCTAAACCGGCGTGTAAACATCACCATGGCAACACGCTGGTTTTCATGGTGGAGCTGAAATCAGCGGCAGACCTCCCCGGTACCGGGTAACATCTGGATCAGACGCGGGGAGTTTGTAGAAAGTGAAAATGAAAGAAAAAGCGTTAAAACGTCAGACTTTTAGACGTGGTTGTGAGTGAATCAGTGAGACGGCAGCAGCATTTATCTCACATCCCTCCTCTGATTGGCTGTCGCTCTTTGTCAGTCTCTTCAGACTCCTCCAGTTTTCTAACATGACAGATCCAGTCCCGGTCTCAGACCAGGTCCCGACGGCCTCTGATGGAGTCGTTAGGGCTGTTCACACATTATGATCATTAACTGATGATTCACCAACCATCAGAGGACCAAGTCCACCAGACACCACCACTGGAGATGATGGTGGAGTCGACTGGTGTCAACTGGACTTTAGTTGGACTCTACTTTGCTGTCAGAGCCGTTTAAAAAAAACTCATATTAATATGAAGTTGAATTCTACTTTAGTTTTTGTTAAGATGCTTCAAAGGTAAAGTCACTAAGCTGAAGTCGCCATAACGTTAGTAGCCCTTAGCTAACTTAAGCTAACGTTAGCTGCTGTGTCTGACGCTGGCGACATAATGTGTGAAATAATTAATTACCTGAGGTATGAGAAGTTAGCAACAGCAGCTGGTGACTCATGTTTCCATGTTCACGTCTTTGTTTCTTCGTCTTCAGGCGTGTTTGCTTCTGTCTCTGGAGAGTACGTATCCTCCTGCTCACCAGCTGTCACTGGACATGTTGAAGGTACAAACACAACTAAATAAGATGCAACAAAACTAAACCAACAGTGTGAGTGATGTCACTGTCGTTGTGTTTCAGCGTCTGTCCACGGCCAACGATGAGATCGTGGAGGTTCTGTTGTCGAAGCAGCAGGTTCTGGGAGCGCTCCGGTTCATCCGCAGCGTCGGTGCGTTGACAAACAACCACGTTAAATTAAACTTTAACCGTTTTTTATTTAATGAGTTTTACTACCAAACTGAACAGTAGTTCACTTTATCACCACAAGAGGCAGACGACTGTCCACCAGTTAGATAGTTAGTCAGCAGGATGAGTTCATGTTTGTTGTTGTTAGCATGTTCACTAACAACAAACTAGCTGCTAACCACGCTAGTCCAGTCTACTTGAACTACACTCATACGTGAACTAAGCGCCTGGTTTCCTCTGTCAGGTGGTCACGACAACGTGTCGGCCAGGAAGTTCCTGGACGCGGCGCGACAAACCGGCGACCAGATGTTGTTCTACACCGTGTTCAGGTCGTTCCAGCAGAGAAACCAGCGACTCAGAGGAAGTCCGGGCTTCAACCCTGGTGAGGAAAACACACACACACACAACGCTGACATCACTTCCTGTTTCACTTCAACGCCAACGTATCCTTGTGACGTGTGTTAACAGGTGAACACTGCGAGGAGCACGTCGTCCACTTCAAACAGCTGTTTGGGGAACAGGCGTTGATGAAACCGTCGACCGTTTGAACGACGCCGCGACCAAAACCACGGCGCTAGGCTCCGCCCACTAATCATCGTTAACGAACCTGTAAATGTCTCAAGTTAACGTTAGTACAGTCACATGTTTATTATGTGGATGTGCCTTTTGGTGAAACTAACATGGTAACCATAGTAACGTACGTATGAGGCGGGTGAATGTTTGTTTTATGAAGCAGCACTGAACTGAATGAAGTAACGATGGAAATGTTGTTAAATTACTGAAAATATGAACATGTTGAAACGTTGTAATTATGTACAGAAAATAAAAGACTCAACTGGAACTAAACTCATGTTACGTGTCAGTAGTGATGTTGTAGTAAACACACACACACACACAGAAAATGAAAATCAATAACTTAATGAGTGAATTATGTAACACTACTGATAACGTTACATAATTCACTGATGAACTCACCAAAATAAAACACTGATAGTCTGAGTCAGTAACTGATTGATGAGATTTGTAACGTTACAAAAGTCACCGGGTGAAAAACGTCATCAGTGGGATTTTAACCCTTCATGTCAACATCAGTTAAACTTCACAGTGTTACCAGCAGAGGGATTCGAACCCTCAACTCCCGAGAGCTGAGTCTTTGTCCAGCGTCTTCAACCACTTGACCATTGTTCCACTTGGATGAATTTATTCATTTAGCCACGTCTGGTGAGCACCGGCCCACAGGGCCGATACACTTGTTCTGTAACGTTACTAAACTCATCAGTCGGTGACTTCACAAAAATACAACCAGCGGTGGGATCTGAACCCTCCACCTCTGGAGAGTTAAGAGACAGAACTTATAAGTTATAGATAAAACTTCCTGTGGCTAGCTGTGACAGTCACTCATATACATTTTGGGGGTGTGTCTAAAGTGATGTCATAAACGATGATGTCATATCAGAATGAACCGTTTTACCACAGTTGTGACTTTATTGTGACTCTTATTTTGGTGAATTAAAGTCATCAGCTGATGAGTTTTGTAACATAAGTCAACATACTCAACACCACACACGAAATTTAAAAACAAATTTTTCAAAGTTTAAAAAAAAAAGTTTTTTTTTTAACTTCTTTATATTCAACGACACAAAATTTATTTTAAGTCGACACCTTTCACAGACAAATACTCAACGCCCCAAGTGAAATCTGAAACAAATGTTTTTGTTGTTTTTAGTCGACATCTTTCGTGGGCAAATACTCACACACAAAATTTGATTTTTTTTTTTTTTTTAGTCAACATGTTACATGGACGAATACTCAACGCCTCATGAGCAAAATTTATATTTTTAGTCAATGTTTTTCATGAAGAAATACTCGACGCCACAAACTATTTTTTTTTTTGTAAACATCTTTCGTGGACAAGTACTCAACGCCACACGTAAAATAAAAAAAAGAAAAAAAAAAAAAAAAATGAAGTACTTTTACTTTCACGGACAAATACTCAATTTCACGCAAAAATGTATGTATTTATTTTTTTTAGTCAAGGCCTTTTACGGACAAATACTCAACGCCACACGTTTTTGTTCAAAACTGTGGACAACAGCGAGTTAAAAAACACTCATTTGTATTTTTTTTCGTAAAATCTCTCTCTGGATTAACATGGAGTGAAGGAGACAGTTGAGCCGTCCTCTTGTCACTTAGAGGCAGATAATTCAAAAACCGTAAATTGTATCATTTAGGTCGACACATCGTATGAAACACGACAAATGTGACCACAACTTTAGAGAAAATGTTACATGTGGAGTGAAATTTGTAGCTGAGCAACATGTAAAAAAAAAAAAAAAAAATCAGGCAATTTTTCTGAAATTCTCTGCATTCTAACTGATGACATCACCGTTCTAGCCTGAACATTCCGCCACACACACTCATTATAAACTCTGACTTTCTCCAAAATTGATCATGGTCATTGATCTGTGACTGATCAAACACTTTACAACCTATCAAGAAAGTTGAATGTCACATCAATACACCAGACTTGTGTCTGCATTTTAAAGTTTTAATGACGTCTCTAAGTGAAAGTACGACAGAGCAGTAGACGTTTGAAAACCTTGAAAATCTGCGACATGTTTTACTCAGTCACAACCTTTTCTTCTCAACCTAAATGATAATAAAAAAAAAAAAAAAAAAAAGACAAAACCATCTGGAGCGTTTGATTCACACACCTTTCCTTAATATAATCTTTATTGCTTCTTCTTATTGGGTTGAATACAGAACAGGTTTACATCTCTTGACTTTGTGAAACACTGTCATGTTTTACTAACGGGAGGAAGGAAGAGACACAAACCCAGAAAATGAAACATTTTCCAGGTGATTGTGTGTTAATGCTTTTTGATTGAGGTCCAGCATGTGTGTGTGTGTGTGAATGAGTGTGTGTGTGTGTGTGTGTGTGTGTGTTAGCGGAGGGATGTGTGTAAATCTCCTCTGACGTTCCCTTTGACCTCTGACAGAAACAGAAACAAAGAGTGAGAGAAGGAGAAACAGATGAAACGACGTGTTTTGGTGTAAAATGACGATGAGTTCACAGTCAAGTGCTAAATGTAGTGATTGACAGTTCTGAATCATTATTTTAAAAAAAAAGACAAAATAATCAGGATTCGGAAAATAAAATAAAATTGCAACTCAGGAAATAAGAACATGAAGTATTTCGGATAATGGATTTGTGAAAGACCCTGAGAGCGAGATTATATATATTTTCATATTTATATATATTTATATATATATGTGTGTAGCGCGAAAAAAAAACAAAAACAAAAAAAAAGAGATGGAGAAAAGAGAAATCATCCATAATTGAACAAATTAGATTAACATGCAAAAAAAAAAAAAACAACAACAACAACAACAACTAGCCTAAAACTCACCCTTTAACTGAACACAATGGATTTTCACAGTTTTATACGCATTTATGTCAGAGAAAAAAATAAAAATAAAAATGAGCACAACAACAACAACAACAACAAAAATCATCTCAGCCAAACTAAAAAAGAAACAAGAACCAATAGACCCAGACAGTCTGTTCTCAACTCATATACAGGAGATCTACGTAAAGCTTTTTTGGATTCAGAGGGATTTTCTTATTGCTAAAGTCCGATTGGCTGCTCGGCTCAACAGGCCACGCCCCCTCCTCCTCCTCCCCCCCCCCCATCGACGGCGGCGAGTCGAGCAGCCGCGACGCAAACCATCAGTTCCTCAAAACAGTTCTGCAGCATCAATGTGATATTTTCAATACATGGCTTTCTTCTCAAGTCATCGTAGAAACTACACACACACACATGCACATGCACACGCACACACACACACACACACACACACACACACACACAGAAACAAACACACACACCTGGGCTCCAAATAAATACATTTAAAAACAGTCCACGTGCATTCGAATGGAAGTCCAGTATTTATATGGCCGTACACACACACACACACACACACACACACACACACACACACACACACACACACACACACACACACACACACACACACAGACACAGACACACACACACACACAGAGGGTGAACAGAGAGAGAAAACAAAACGTAAAACAGCAGAGAGAGCAGGAGAGTTTCTATACGGAAATTTAAAAAAAAAAAAAAAAAAAAAAAAAAAAAACTTTGATTGTTTCATTTAATTTATTTAAAGACAAAAATAATTAATGTTTCAGATGCCAGGAATTTAAATTGTTACTTTGTCAAAAACTAGTGAATCTGTGTAAACAGAGCAGAGCCAAAATGGAGGACGCTAACGTTAGCTAGTTAGCCACTTAGCATCACTTCTACAGTGATTTTATAAATGAATGTTTCTTCAGATCAATGTGTCGGTGAGAAATCACAATGTTCTTAATAAATCAGGCGTGTTTGTGGCTAGCTAGCATGTTAGCATCCTAGCTGCGATAGCTGACCGAATGGACGATGCTACTGCTCTTGGCTAGCTAGCTCATTAGCTTCCTAGCTGAGGTAGCTAACCAAACAGAGGAAGCTAATTTAGCATGTTAGCTGTGTAGCATCTCTTTCGTGGAGACAAAGTTGTATCCGTCGACCCACGTGAAAAAAACAACAACAGATCAATCATGTTCGCATCTTGCTAGCTCATTAGCTGTTAGCCTACTAGCTACAGAGTGACACATCAACAAAAACACGCTAAAAGCAACTCAAGCGTTCACCAAGGGTTTTTCTACGATTTCACTTCAGATTAAAACCAAACTCTCTTGCGCCCCCTGGACCCCATCGACTCCAAACAGCAGCTGCAGTTTTACCGATGAAACGTTTTGACGATTTGTGTTGAGACGAACTTTAGCAAAGTTTGTGCCGATCGTTCGCGTTTGGACTTTAATTTTGAAAACACAAACTGAAGGAAACTCTCTCTTTCTCTCTTGATTGTGTCACGATATTCCACTGTAGTAGTACTAGTAGTAGAAGTAGTAGTAGTAAGTAGTAGTTTTTTTGTTGTTTTTTTTTTTTTTGGAAGTTGTTAGTGCCAGTTCACGGCGACGTGCCGTCAGTCGGGCGGTCGGTCCCGTTGTGGTTGATCGATGACTTTTCGACCGTCGTCGTCGCCGTACAGTTCCGTTATGAGCCGCTGAGGTTCGATTCGTTTTGCTTCTGAGGTTCGCTCGATATATAATAATATATATAATAAAATATAAGAGAATAAGAAGAAACAAAATCAAAAAAAGAAGTAGCTGTGTTCATTTTTTACACGACAGAGGAAAGTTAACACGCCGTCGATCAGGAGTCGATACGACCGGTTGATTATTACTATTATTGTTAAGCCCTTTAATGTTGGTTTGTTTGAGTGAAGCAAGTTGACGAACTCACATCAACTTCAACCTGCTCGTCCGTCGCATTAAAACTGAGGGTTTCATTCATATTTTGTCTCTAAACCAGGAAGTGATTGTCTCTGATGCCAAACACGTTAACACTGAGTTGAGTTGTGGTGTTTGTGAAGATTCGGGGACAGAAACGACAGAAACGACTGAGATAATACTGGAAGGAGACTAGCTAGGCTAACCGTTAGCTGTGTTATAGCTTGGTTAGCTTTTTTTTTAGCCTTTGGTTGATGTCTAGCGGCCCAATACACAAAGCTAAGGCAAATGATTGGAGCTAGCTACCGCTAATTAGCCTGTGTTAGCTCGGTTAGCTTGTCTGGTTGAGGGAACTAGCCCTTACTTGCTGGTGTTTTTACTTGATATGTTGATGTGAAAGGGCCCACTACGCAAAGATAAGGCTAACGATAAGAGCTAACAAGGGCTAGCTAACCACACCAGGGAAATTACCCCCCAACTCCACTTTAAGGCCTCGACAGCTTGGTTAGCTAAACTGGTTTGGTCAGCTAGCTCTAATTAGCACCGGTTTTCTGCAGCTAGCGACGGTTAGCCGTGTTATAGGCTGTGGTAAATGTTAGCGTCGACTTAGCCCTTGGTATTTGCTGTTTTAGTCACCGCAGTTAGCCACAGTTAGCCACAGTTAGCCGTAGTTAGCTCCGGTTGGGCCGTTTGTTGTGCAACACCGAGATGCGTTAGCCACGAAGGCTAGCTCCGATTTTGGCCCACGGTGAGGAAACCAGGCTAGCTAACGGAGGATTAGTCGAGCAGCTAGCCCGGTGGAGGAAGACACAGGATTTTATTTTATTTCATTTTGAAGGAGTTGCCTACAGTGCTGCTCATCTGTTGTTTGAATGGTTGCAGTTAAAAAACAAAGCGTCGGTTGAGGTAAACTGAACCTGGGTCAGGTGTTAGTGGCGATAAACGTTAGCACATTGGAGGCCCTGTGATAATAAACCCGATAAAAAAAAAAAAAAAAAAAAAAAACCCAACACTAGGGGGCGACGATGACAAGACAGTCACACACTTACAGTCGCACACGTACACAACGAAAAATAAACAAAAGAAAAGATTTGATTTGTTCAGATAAAATAAAATAAATTCCCTCCCGACACCAACGTCACTGATCAACACACACGCTCAAATGTACACACATGGAATCAACTGAGAATGATTATGAATGAGATTATTAACACACACAACCAGCTCACAGGGTGAAGAGATCAATAGTGTGATGGGTTAAAAAAACAAAACAACAACAACAACGACGACATGGAGAAAACAAACTGATCATCACTATTAAATCTGCCCTTTCAAGAGTTTCACACAGAAATCTGCTGCGACTTTGTCGTAAAAAGTTCGTAAATGTTTTCGTGTGTTTTGTTGGTTTTTTTTTTCTGAACCAGTCGAGAGAGAAACGGACGGGGATGAAGAAAATAAACAAAAACAAATAAACAAAAAAACTGTTTCTTCCAGTTACAACAAAAATAAAGAAAAAAAAACAAAAACAAAAAAAACTTCGTCATCGTTTTATCTGCTGGTGAAATCTGACGATTAACGAACGTCCCCGTCCCGACTCGTCTCCGTTCAGACTTTTAAAAATGGAGATTGTTCAGTTCAGATTTAAATACAAAAAAAACGATTGGACGCAGACGTGTCGGCGGCGTCTCAGTCTCTGTCTGCGTCACCAGTTGATCATCAATTCTCAAACAGAATCTAGAACAATAATAAATCGTAACTTTATTCTTTTTTTTTTGTTTTTGTTTTATTATTATTATTATTGCTGAAATATAGATTCCCTCCTCCCACACGTCCCCCGGCACAAAAAAAAAGAAGTAATGCAAATCATTGTCATCATAAAAAGCTATAAAAATTAGATCCATCCTCCGTAATAATGCAGATAAAGATGTAGCAAAAAACATCAGAGAAGTTGGACTAGTAGTAAGGCACTTCAAGAAGACGAGGTTTTCCTCTTTCTATCAAAAAATAAAGACGTTTTTTGTTTTTGTTTGTTTTTTTTCTTTCCGGGCTGGTTGTTGCATCATCATCATCGTCATGGTGGTGGTCGTCATGGTGATGGATGGCGTAGCGTCTGTCCGTCGTATGGCACCGTGGCGTTCAGTCCACGCCCACCAGAGGAGGCTCTCCGTTGGGCAGGATGTGGTCCAGAGGTTTGGTGTGGATCTCCAGCAGCCCCTGGATGAAGCCGTCGCTAGTGCTAGGGTCGTTAGCGCTAGCGTCATTAGCGCTAGCATCGTTAGCGCTGGCGGCGTTAGCGCCCCCTGCTGGTGGTGCTGGTGAGCTCAGGTCTTTGGAGGCGTTGGAGTCGTTAGTAGTTGTCTTTGTGTCAGTAGCTTGTTGGCTGGGAGCCGAGTCGGAGGAGGACGCCGCCGCCGCCGAGTCCGTTTCCTCGGTGACGACCGGAGGTTCTGACTTTCCCTCCTCCTGTTCCTCTTCCTCCTCTTCATCCTCCTCCTCCTTGGCTCCGGCGCCGCCCTCGCTCTCGTTCTCAGACGGCGGGCAGGTGGAGGTCGGCGTCGGCGCGCAGGAGTCTCCGTCTTCGCTGGCGACGTCGTCGACGGCGACCGAGGAACCGTCGGCGCCGCGAGGCTTCAGGTGAATCCGCTGGTGACGAACCAGACTGTGTTTCAACGTGAACGTCCTCTCACACGTCTGACACTGATACGGACGCTCACCTGCAACACACACGTTGACAAGTCAGAGAGTGTTACCTGTGTGTGTGTGTGTGTGTGTGTGTGTGTGTGTGTGTGTGTGTGTGTGTGTGTACCTGTGTGTGTGTGTGTGTGTTACCTGTGTGTGTGTGTGTGTGTGTGTGTGTGTGTGTGTGTGTGTGTTACCTGTGTGTGTGTGTGTGTGTGTGTGTGTGTGTGTGTGTGTGTGTGTGTGTGTGTGTGTGTGTGTGTGTGTGTATGTTACCTGTGTGTGTGTGTTACCTGTGTGTGTGTGTGTGTGTGTGTGTGTGTGTGTTACCTGTGTGTGTGTGTGTGTGTGTGTGTGTGTGTGTGTGTGTGTACCTGTGTGTGTGTGTGTGTGTGTAACCTGTGTGTGTGTGTGTGTTACCTGTGTGTGTGTGTGTGTGTGTACCTGTGTGTGTGTGTGTGTGTTACCTGTGTGTGTGTGTGTGTGTGTGTGTGTGTGTGTGTGTGTGTGTGTGTGTGTGTGTGTGTGTGTGTGTGTGTGTGTGTGTGTGTGTGTGTGTGTGTGTGTGTGTGTGTGTGTGTGTTACCTGTGTGTGTGTGTGTGTGTGTGTGTGTGTGTGTGTGTGTGTGTGTGTGTGTGTACCTGTGTGTGTGTGTGTGTGTGTGTGTACCTGTGTGTGTGTGTGTGTAACCTGTGTGTGTGTGTTACCTGTGTGTGTGTGTGTGTGTGTGTGTGTGTGTGTGTGTGTGTGTGTGTGTGTGTGTGTGTGTGTGTGTGTGTGTGTGTGTGTGTGTGTGTGTGTGTGTGTGTGTGTGTGTGTGTGTGTGTTACCTGTGTGTGTGTGTGTGTTACCTGTGTGTGTGTGTGTGTGTGTGTGTGTGTGTGTGTGTGTGTGTGTTACCTGTGTGTGTGTGTGTGTGTGTGTACCTGTGTGTGTGTGTGTGTGTGTTACCTGTGTGTGTGTGTTACCTGTGTGTGACCTCATGTGTCTGGTCAGGTCCTGCAGGGACCAGAACCGTTTGCTGCAGACGTTACAGATCTTCTTCCTCTTGTCGACTCGTCCTCCGGTCGCGTCTCCTCCCTCCAGACTCTTTGGTTCTGACGCCTCCTCGTCGCTCCTCTCCTCCTTCTCCTTCTCCTCTTCCTCCTCCTCCTCCTCCTCGCCGCTCTCTCCCGCCTCGCTGTCTCCGTCCTTGGCTCTGCCGTCCTCCGTCTCCTCCGTCGCCTCCTCCTGTTCCTTCTCCTCCTCCTTCTTCTGCTCCTCCTCTTCCTTTACGTCCTCGGCCGGTTTGGCGTCACCGTTCTCCGGCGTCTCCTCCTCAGCCGGTGGCGTCTCCTCCTCCGTCGGCGCCGATGTGGGCGTCTCCTCGGAGAGGTGCGCCCTCTCGTGGCGAGCGAGGGTGGTGGCGTAACGGAAACTCTTCTTACAAACTCGACACACGTGTTTGTACTCCGGCTGCTGCTTCACCGCAGGGCTGCCGGAGGAGGAGGAGGAGGAGGAGACGTTCTTCTCCTTCTCTTCCTTCTCTGGACTCTCTGCTGCCCCCTGGGGAGCAGCAGCAGCGGAGGATGATGAGGGGGAGGATGAGGAGGAGGCTGCTTCTTCCTGAGCGGAGCCTGAAGATGCGCTGAGTTTAAAGTCGATGAGTTTTTTACCAAAGTTCAGGTCCAAACTTTTGTTGCTGAGGCAGTCGTCATCGTCTGTACTCTCCACCTGGAAGACACGACGCGATCAATAACGTCACTGACCGATCAATAACGACTGTCACTGATCAGTGTGTCATCAATCGATAACATTAGTAACAGGGGTGATCAGTAACACTGGTAATTAATCGGTAACTCACTTACTGATCAATTAAGTTTGTCAACAGTTGGCAACATTAATGTGCCACAGTTATTGATCACTGAGTCACCAATCAATAACGGTGATTGATCCCGTATCATCATGTTACCTTGGTGTTTCCCTCCACTCTGCTCTCTGGCGCCTCCTGCTGCTCCGTTGTTTCCGTGTCCGTGTGTTCGGCGCCGTCGTCAGTGGCAACGTCACCTGTGACACAGACGACACGTCAGCATCGCCGATGACATCACATCACATGACGTCACAACATGAAACAGCACGTGACATCACGTCTAAAAATCACGTTAAAGCGTCAGCTGACCTTGGTTGGCTTTAGGGGCGGGGCTTGTGTCCGTGGACTCCGCCCCTTGTTGTTCAGAGGGGGCGGAGCTCTCGGAGGAGGAGGCGGGGCCTGAGTCTGCGGCGCGCTGAGGTCTTGAGCTTCTGGTGCGAGCTGCTCCGTCTCTGATTGGCTCTCTGTGGGATGTGACATCATCAGTACCGTGTGACCTGAGCGTCATGGCGTGTTAAATGTGTTAAACATGTTTAGCGTGTTCTGACCGGCGCTCTCGTGTGAGCCTTCGTCTCCGTCCTTCTTCACCAGGGCGCCGTTGCAGCGACGCAGTGTGCGGTGCGTCACGCCGTGTTTCCTCAGCAGGTGGCGCTCACAGTTTGACTTGGTGGAGAAGAAGGCGTCGCAGCGAGGACACGGGAACGGCTTCTGACCTGAGGACACGGAACACACACGAGTTAGAGCAGGAGAGGGTTTATACTGAGGTGTGTTACCTGTGTGTGTGTGCGTGTGTGTGTGTGTGTTACCTGTGTGTGTGAGCATGTGTCTCTGTAGTGAACTGGCCCAGGGAAACACTCTGGGGCAGAAGGGGCAGGTCATCTTCTGGACAGAGTTGGAGTAGGCGTTCTTCTTTCCTTTTGATGACGTCGTGGTCGTGTGTTTCCCGTCGTCTTTGGCTCCGCCCTCCTTCTCCTCAGCTCCGCCTCCTGCTCGGTCTGCGTCTGTTTGGATCAACGATCGTTTTTAACCGTCGTCGTCGTCGTCACCTGATAACGTTTTAACACGGTGTGTGTCTGCAGCCCCGCCCCCTCTCCTTACCTCTCTTGGCTCCCAGGTCGGCGCCGGTCTGCAGGTAGTTGCTGAACTTGTTGGTGTCGGTGGTGGCGAGCATCTTCTCCACGCTGGCGAACTCGCCGCTCGACTCCAGGTCGATGCCGCTGCCGCTCGCTACGACCTTCTCTTTGGCGGCGAGACCGGACGGTTTCTTCCTCGACCGTTTCCTGAAGAAGAAGAAGAAGTTTATCCAGCTGTTCTGTCCTGTGATTGGTTCAGAGGATCATGTGACACGTTGAAGTGTCAGGTGACGTTACCTGGTCGTTCCTTCCACTGCGTCGTCGTTCTGCGTCTCCAAACTGGAGGCTCCCGGGGCGTCAGCGGAGGTCTCGGTCGGACAGGAAGTGGCGCCCGGCTGCTGTTTCCCGTCCAGTGAGGCGGCGGCCGTTTCCCTCTTCAGCAGGTCAGGCGCTCCAGAGACAGAGTGAATGATCTGAGCGATGGAGGCCAGCGGGGGGAGCTCTTTCATGGCGGCGGATGGCGAGGAGGACGAGGATGTGGACGACGGTTTAGGCAGCAGCGGCTTGAGGCGCTGACCTCGTGCGGCGGTGGCGTTGAGGTTGGGCAGCGCAGCGGGAGGAGGCGTGGCCCCCGGGGGCAGCTGGTAGCAGCCGATCTGAGCGTGGTGGTGAAGAGGAGGCACGGCAGACGCCGTTTTTTCGTCTTTGGACAAAGCGAGGGGAAGCTGCTGCTCCATCATGGCGCCGACGCCGCTCTGCTCCATCTTGATCTCCCGCTTCTCGCTGGGCGCCGTCTCTCGCCGCTGCCTCTTGCTGGGGATGGACAGGTCGATGGGCTGGTCCAGGTCGAAGCTCGGGGAGACGCTCTCCAGTTTGACCCCAGGAGATCCAACATGGCCACCGCCAACGGCCCCAAGGCTGCGACCTTTGGCGGAGAAGTCAAGCGGCTGGTCCAGTTCTGTAGGATAAACCAAGTCCTCCATCTTCACGGCCGCTGGGAGCGCCGCGCTCATCCCGTTCACCGGCATCTGAATCCGTGCGGGGGGGACGGTGGCAGTGGTGGCGGCGGGCTGCAACGTGGCGATGTGCTCTTCGATTTCCCGCTCCTGAACCTCCGGATGCTGCTTCAGCAGGTGATGGATGCAGTTCCGCTTGGCGAGGAAGGCGGCGCCGCAGCGGCGACACTCGAACGGTTTCCTCTGGCAGCCGTTGTGCGTCCGCAGGTGGATCTGCAGCGCCCGGTACGTCTTCAGGTCCTCGCCACAGAACCGACACGTCGTCTCGGCTCCGCCTCCTCCTACGATGTCCGTGTCCTGGTTGGTGGGCGTGGTCACCGACGCGGTGGACGTGACGTATTTGATATTCTTCTCTATGTCCTTCCTCGACGTCTTGGCGTGCTTCTTCCTGAGGTGGCGCTCGCAGTTGGCCTTGACGGTGAACGGGTAGTGGCAGACGCGGCAGACGTACGGGCGCTCGCCGCTGTGCGTCCGCAGGTGTCGGATCAGCGTCGCCTTGTCCGGCGCCACGTAATCGCAGATGTTGCACTGATGAGGCAGGATTCCGAGGTGGAAGCGCATGTGAGCCTGGAGGACGCCGGAGAACGGGAACACCTGGTCGCAGAAACGACATGGGTACGAACCCTTCGCCGCGCCGCCGTTAGCGTTAGCGTTGTTCCCGCCTTTGGTTCCTGGTTTGCTCCTGCTAAGCCCCGCCTCCTCTTGTACGGCGGTGGTGGCGACCGGTGGCGAATCAGAGAGCGGTGTGTGGGCGTCGCACTCGGTGTCCATCGGTCCTCCGTTCCCAGCCGAGGAGGAGGAAGAGGAGGAAGGAGGCGTCTTGAAGGGGTTGGACGTGGGCGGCGGCAGGCTGGGGCTGATGCAGCCCAGTGAGGCCTGCTGGGAACTCTGCAGCGGGGGAGGGGTCGTAGCCGTGAGGCTGGAGCGAGGCATGATGGGAGGTTTGGGTTTCAGCGGCGGCATTGCTTTCTGGTTCTGGACTTGACCTGAAACATCAAAGGTCTCGGTCAGAAATATGATCGATGACTAATCGATTGATCAATTCAGCAGGAACGGACCTGGACGCAGCCACGTCTTAATCCACAAACGTTCCACAAAGTTTAAATTCATTTTATGTTTATATAATATTCATTTACAACAAACTTACAAAATGACAAATTTTCCAAGATCATGTCGACATATTGCAGCGTAATGTTTTTGTCACATCTGATTGATAATTGATTGATTGGTTGAAGATGCCCACCTTGACCTCCGGTGAAGCCCGGAGCTTTGGCGAGCGTCGGGAGGGTCAGTCCCATCTGATTGGGCGCCGCCGTTGCCACCTTGAGGATCTGCTGGATGTCGGCGAGCTCCATGATCCCGGCGCCACTCGCCTCGCCGGGTTTGGCTCCGGACGAAGCGGCGCTGGCCGTGGCGGCGCCACCGTCGGGCTGCAGGAGGAAGCCGGTCTGGAACGGCTGCAGCGCCAACAGGCTCAAAGCGTCTTTCTGAGACAAACCCTGCAGCGCCGACGCCTCCAGCAGGGGGATGCTGAGTGCCGCCAGACTGCCGACGCCCAGAGTCAGACCCAGACCCAGACCTCCTGACAGGTAGCCCGACGCCGGCTCCTGAGGGAGGCTGGAGCACGGCGGCTCCACGTGGATCACCTTGATGCTGTCTAGATGAGCCTGGTGGATCTCATCGTCTGTGGGACCAGACTTCACCTGAGGAACAAACAGAAGAACGGTGATGTGACAAACCACAAAACGAAGGGACGGTGGGAGACTTCGATCAGAGACAACATTATGACACTACATGACACATATGACTATTAACATCAAGCGATCACTGTCATGTGTAACTTTAGTTCTTTTAGTTCATAATAAACCAAAGGACGTGGTTGTGTCTCTACTCTACTGGACTCTACTGGACTCTACTGGACTCTACTGGACTCTACTGGACTCTACTGGACTCTACTGGACTCTACTGGACTCTACTGGACTCTACTCAGTCTGGTAGCAGACACGTTGTTTCCATCACAGTTTGGTTCCTCCTCCACGTGAATGTGGTGAGTGGAGTCAAACTGCTGCGACGTCACGACACTAAAACATCAGTAAACATTAATGGACATGGAGGAGATGCTGTACTTGTTGCTGGGTTAGCTTACGACCAGGTAGCTACGACGATGGCTATCACTCTTGTCCTGTTTAAACATGGAGCTTGATTATTTTGTTGACTCTCTCAACTCAACTGGCGTCTGGTGGCAGCTTGTGAAGACACTCCCTCTGACCAATCAGTGGCGGCGCCTGTTCACGCCACGCTTTTAGTATCGACTCAGCTCCATTGGTTCCTCCACAGAGTAGGAACTAAAACAGTAGCTGGAACCAGGAACTAGCACCAAGTGGAAACACTAGAGACTGACTAGAGACCAGTAGATGATGGAGGCAAATGACTCTCGTCATCTTTGACATCAAATAATTCTGGAGAAGTTGAAGTCGTTGATATTTGTAGTCAACAAATGAGGAAACTTCTATAAGTTATCAACAACATCACTAAAAGACAGAAAAATACTTTTCTTGTCTTGTAACAGTTAAATATTTTTTATTCTTTCTGTTTCATTCATTTCATTGATCTTAACTCACCGTAGAAACGTGCTGCAGACCCAACGCCCACATGAAGTTCCCCTTCTCCGACGGCGGGACGTCCGTCTCCTTCTCTATCGTCTTACTGTCGTTCTCTGAAGCTCCGCCTTCTTCTGCGACCTCCGTGTTTTCCTCGGCGCCGGCGTTGGAGCGTTTGTCGTGGTGGGAGGTGGCCTTGTGGAGGTCCAGCGCCGAGCGAAGCGGGAACGCCTTGTCACAAGTGTCACAGACAAAACGGTGGAACTTGCTGATGCAGCGACGGAGGTTCGTCTCACACCAAACCTGAAGGAGGAGAACAGGGAACTGAAACCGGCTCCGCCTCCATAACAACACCTAGACGAGGATGAGGATGATGAAGGTACCTGCGCGATGTTAGCAAACTTCTTGCAGGAGAAGTCGATGAAGGCCAGGTCGTTGAAGCCGGTGGGGATTGAGGGGTTGTTCTGGATGAAGGGTCGGCCGCTCGGGTCCTGGGGGAGGAGCTTATGAACCGCCGCGTTGTGACGCAGCAAACCGCGGTGAGTTCGGAACGAAAGGCAGCAGAGATCACACCTATGGACACACGACGAGGGAACAGGGTCACAGTTAGACCAGCTGGACCAGAACACGTCTACGATGAAACCACTGGATTAATCAACATGCGGTCGACATGTTGTCCGTTTGTCTGATGTTATGACGTCGTTGTTAGTTTTGTTTACTTCCTGTTTGGGTTCAACTTTAACTTCATGTAATAAACTTATTGATTTAACTGATCAGTTTCCACAGTCTTGTGATTGAACATGTTGAAAAGTTTGATACTGGATCAAACAAGATTCTTTACATATAATAATGAAATGAAACATACACACACAAATTATATAAGATTATAACAAGAATTTATATTTTTAAGTTTTATTTCATTGATGAGAAACAACCTGCAGATTAATCAACATTAATTAATTGTCGTTTACAGATTTATATGATGAAGTTACTGAACGAGGCCACAAGGTGGCGACGTTTCTCTGTGGAAAGTTTCAGTCTGTTCACACACACACACACACACACACACACACACACACACTGCACTGAACATGTTTTCAGTTATTTCATTAAAACAGGGGACTCCTTCACCTGGGTCCCCACATGTACATGTGTGTGTGTGTGTGTGTGTGTGTGTGTGTGTGTGTGTGATAACCTGCTGTTGTTAAGCGCTGAGAGGACAGCTGCTCAGTGTCTGCCACAGTCACACACTCTTATCACATCCTGTCCAAGTGTGTGTGTGTGTAAGCTGTGTGTGTGTGTGTGTGTGTGTGTGTGTGTGTGTGTGTGTGTGTAAGCTGTGTGTAATCCCCTCACATGAGTTGTCAGAGGATTTTTGGTGGTGAGGATGAGGAGGAGACACTTGTTGAATTCTCCATCTTCATCTTCATCTCCTTCACTCAGACCAACACGTGTTTTTATTGATCAACCTCCAGCTGATGTTATTGACCAGTTGATGATCAGTGAATGGTATTAGTTCCTGTAGTCATGTGACCATCAGGAGGCTCCGCCCCTCAGATCCTCTTACAGTGATTAGAGGATTTAAAGCTAAATATTCTTCTTCCTCCGTAACGAGCTCAACTCTTCTTCCTTCTCTTCATCAGGAAACTTTGATTTGTTTATTTATTTACTCGTCTTCTTTTCTTCCACAAATAAAAGTAAAAAACCCTCAGTTTTTACCTCACTGTGTGTGTGTGTGTGTGTGTTGTGTTTCCACGGTGACTGATGGTATCCTATTGTGTCCTGTTAGGAGGAGGGTGGTTGTTATGGCAACAGGCCCCTCCCCCCTCCTGTGTCGTCCATCATGTTTTTATTTCACCTGATTCACTGGAAAATATCACGAAACTTTATGGAAACAATGAGGAAAGTTTCCAGGAAATCAGGAGAAAAAAACAGGAAGTTTTAGAATAAAATGAAATCAAGACGGGATTTTCAAAATAAAGTGTCATGGATGTGTGAGTGTGTGTGTACCTCAGTGCCGTGTCAGGGTGTGTGTGTGTGTGTGTGTGTGTGTGTGTGTGCCTCAGTGCCGTGTCAGGGTGTGTGTGTGTGTGTGTGTACCTCAGTGCCGTGTCAGTGTGTGTGTGTGTGTGTGTGTGTACCTCAGTGCCGTGTCAGGGTGTGTGTGTGTGTGTGTGTGTGTGTGTACCTCAGTGCCGTGTCAGGGTGTGTGTCCATGTGGTTGTCCAGCTCCAGTCTGGAGCTGCAGGTCTTGAAGCAGATTGGACAGGGCAGTAGTTCCTCTTCTGCTCCTCGAACCGCCGCCGCTTCGTCCGCCGCCGCGTCCTCCACCACCTGAGGAACCAATCACACGTTAGCTTTGTATCCAACATGGCCGACACACGGCGTGTGTGTGTCGTTAACGCGTCTCCACCTTCTTGCTCGGCGGTTCGTCTCCTCCCTCCTCCTCCGCTTGTCTCCTCTTCACCGACGGACGGCGCCGCTTGGCCGGAGACGGAGGGCTGATGGGTAATAAACCGCTGGCCGGGTCCTTCTCATGGATCTTCATGTGTCTGAGGGACACACACACACACACACACAGACACAGACACAGACACAGACACAGACACAGACACACACACACACAATCATCAATGATGGGACATATTTAATAAACATTTAAAATGTAATGTTACAGCACGACGTCCTAACTCTGTATATTAGCAGCTCTGGAGCTGCAGGACCAGGTGCATTCTGGGTAATGTAGGCAACAGGTCAGTTTCTCCTTCAAAAAAAAGGTCAGTGTGTGTGTGTGTGTGTATAAAGGTCGAAGTGTCAGTTTACAGAAGTTTAAAAAGGAAAGGAGACGAGGAAACAAGAAGAGGAAGGAAGGAAATAAATGTCGAGGAGACAAGGAGACGAAGAGGAGGAGGAGGAGGAGGAGGAGGAGGAGGAGGAGGAGGAGGAGACCATACGAGTCGCTGCTAATAATAAACCTCGACAGGCAGCGAGCTGGACGCCCATAAGAGGTCCTGAGAACAGATCTGAGACCAGCTGACAGGAAGCAGCTCAACGACCAATCACAGCGCAGCACAAACAAAAAAAACAATTTTATATTTATACATTTAAAATATCTATCTATGAATGTAATCACAAATAAATATGAATTAATTAGTATTTAGTTAATTAATATTAAACTTTATGATGATCATACATTTATTAATTTTGTTAATTGAATAAATATATTTTTTAATATTTTAGTTTAACAAATAAATACATTTTATATTTTATATAATTTATTTATAATCTTAGAACTCTATTCTAGTTATATTCAAAATAAAAAACTATTATTACATAAAAAAACATTAAATATAAAATATAAATAAATGAATATAAATCATTAATATTAATTAAATTAAATCTAACAAGTTCACTTTCTTCTTGTTGGTTCAGCGTCTTTAAGTCACAGATGTTAAAAACATCAGTCGTGAGTCTTTGAACCGGTTGTTTCCTGCTGACTCAGATGGTTTTTTTTTTTTTTTTGCCTTTGGGACTTTTTAAAAACTCCCATTTTTCTAAGTTTTGTCTCTTTTTCACTGCAAACGAACAAGGATGAGGAGTCGTCACCTCCTGTTTTCCATCGTCGTCTTCATCCTCTGCCCCCTCCTCCTCCTCCTCCTCCTCCTCCTCCTCCTCCTCCTCCTCCTCCTCCTCCTCCTCCTCCTCCTCCTCCTCCTCCTCCTCCTCCTCCTCCTCCTCCTCCTCCTCCTCCTCCTCCCATCCCCCTCCCTCTCTCTCTGTTTGAAGACGGTCGAGTTGGAAAATCTCGCGTTTCACATTTCAAAGGATGCTCTGCTTCAAAATGGATTCCTCCTCCTCCTCCTCCCTCTGCTCCTCTTTTCCACTCTCCATCAGACTGAACAGGCCTCGTCTTTATTTTCCTACGGCAGCATGTAAAACCAGGCGTCGCACAGGAAACACTTCTACTCTCTCTCTGTCTCTGTCTGTCTCCGCTGCAGTTTGCATTGTAAATGAGCAGCGTTTCAAACCTGCAGCTTCACCTTTTTACAATAAAACTCGCTGGATTCTCAGAAAATGATGCAACAGTTTTTGTTTTGTTTTTTTTCCAGGGCGTGTTGACAGAGATCAGCATCCATCTCGTCGGCAGGACGCCGTGTTTTTCCTCAGTGTGAGTTCAGTTTGTGTTTCAGAGTCACGCTACCGCTCAGACTCACCAAACCAGACCTGCAGCTTTTAGTCCACGAGTCCACCGGCACTTTGTCACTTTCTTACTTTGATACTTCAGTTGCAGTTGAACAACATCTGACACCACTTTTGCTTCAAAATGAATTTTCACAAATTTGAAAACATTTTACCTTTTCAGTGTAGCCAAGATGAGGCTGTGAACCGTTGTTACACTCGTCCACCACGAGGTGGCAGCGTCGTTTATCAGGTTTCAAATCGGAACAGATCGGTTAATGGTGCTGGTGATACTGTTACTTTAGTTGCAGTTTCAAACTAAAACATTTGATCAGATTCTCCTCAAACAAACACAAACGCCTTCGTCGTTAGCAGTGAAGCTAATCAGCATTATTTCACTACTGTGCCACTAGATGGCAGCACCTCGCTCTCTAAACTGCAGTTTGACAAAGTTTGCGTCAAAATTGCAGCACAGCGACGTGTTACCATGACCACCTGCACAGCTAGCTGCTGCTAGCACTGCTAGCATAGTGTTAGCAACGGCTACATAGCTAAGACGTCCACCACAAGGTGGCAGCATCGTTCATCACCATTCAAATCTGAATTAACTAGATGCCATGTAACAATGTTAACAATGCTGAAATACAGCGGCTGCTGCTAGCGCTGCTAACGCTTCAGCTACGGAGCCAAGATGGCGCCGCCAGACAGAATCTCTCACAGCTGCTTCTGTCTTTTTTTTTTCCCCACTCGCATCAATTTGACGCGACAGAAACTATGAACACAAACACAAACAAGAGGAAACTAATTATTGCAGCAGAAAACTGCAGCGACAGTGAACAGATGTGTGTGTGTGTGTGTGTGTGTGTGTGTGTGTGTGTGTGTGTCAGCCTACAGTCATTCCTTCCTGCCCACACCTCCTCATACCATCACCACAGAGACACAAACCGACTGAAACTGAATAAAACTCTGAGATGAATCAACAGTTTGTTATTTTATTAAACTTTCACAGTTTTAAGTTTTATTTTCTGGTTTTCAGACACAAACTGTGACTCAACTGTTTGTGTCGCAGCCGGAAAATTGTCCAACTCTTTTGTCTCCATCGTCAAAAGCTCAAGAACAAACTTCCTCCTCTGGTTTTCACAATAAAAGTCTCGCTAAGTTCCCTGAAGGAGACTTTAAATGTTGGACTGAACATCACGGCTTCTTGTCTTTTATTCTGTTTTATTATTTGGATAAAAAATAAAAAAATATAAACAGGTTCAGTTTTACCAGATTAGTTCAACTAAAACTAAAAAGTTTTAAAGTTTTTCACTCTGATTAGCTGAATGATGGTCAACGACCAGCAGAGGTCATGAAGGTCGGACATTAATGAATGAGTAGGTTCACAACACACACACACACACACACAAACGCACACACAGAGACACACACACACACACACACACACACACACACACGCTCTCTGAGCTGCAGGACCGTTGGATCTGATGGCGGAGGCTGGACTTTACTGATAAATGACTGGGCGTTGTTTTCTGTGTGTGTGTGTGTGTGTGTTGGGGGTGGATGGTTTAAAGTCATCTTCTCACTTCCTGTGTAACACCCACCTCCCCACACACACTTGGGACCAGTCTGGGTTCTGTGCTCCCATCATGGTTGACTAGGGAGCGGGTTAAACGCTAACTTCCTCTGCCCGAGGTTAAATCGTGTGTGTGTGTGTGTGTTAGGTCAGTCTGTGTTTAACTTCTGTCTGATTATTAAAGCCTCTTCACAGCTTCTCATATAAACATCACAACAGAGTTAATCTTAAAAACAAAATAAAAACACGTCCAGAATGAAAACTGTTGTTTTCTTTTTCTTCCTTTGATGTTCAGCTCTGATGTCGACATCAAAGAAACTGTTTAATTCACCTGAATATTGTTGACTTGATGTTTCACCTCCGACCTCTGGGGGGCGGTGTGGTGACTGAGACAGGCGTACTACTAGCATTAGCATTAGCATTAGCTAACCTTGCTCAGTAGAGTGACATCACCACTGAAGTCTGAATGAAGCTGTGCTGCTAAAAGCTAATGCTACCATCTGAATCATATAAGTGCTCTCGCCTCTGATTGGACGACAGGTGAGATGGCGTGTAGCGTGTAGCGTGTAGCGTACGTACCTGTGCATGTTGCCATTGGTGGTGAACGTTTGTCCACAGATGCTACATTTGTACGGACGCTCGCCGCTGTGAACCAACATGTGACGGTCGAGAGACGACGCCGAACTCAGACACTTCCCACAGATACTGCAGGAGTGATCGGTGGCTCCGGTGTCAGCGTTGTGCTGCAGGAGGAGGAGGAGGAGGACGGTAAACATGGTTTCTCCACCTGTGAGCGTTATTCATCTCTGGTGTGAACAGGTGAGTGTTACCTGGCGGATGTGCATGGTGAGCTGGTGCTGAGTCTGACAGCTCTTGCCACACAGCGGACAGATACACGCCGCGCTGTCGTCTTTGGTGTCCTGAACACAAACAAACAAACGAACATATAAATAAACAAACAAACACAGAGACATGATGATGAAACAAACCAGGAAGTTTAACGTTTAAAGTTTTTGTTTCAACCTTGAAAAAAAAAAAAAAAAATGCAAATTTGTTTGATTAACACGCTACTGGAAATAGTCCCAGCCGTGTGTGTGTGTTTTAAAGACACAATGACATCATAGTGACATCACGGATGCCACCATTCAACTTTACTCAGTGAGAATCAGCAGATGTGTGTAAAAGGCTACACACACACACACACACACACACACACACAGAAGCAGCACTTTCCTTTTCCTGTTTCAGCGTCAGGAAATGATGACGCGGCAAAGAATGCTGCAGTGCATGATGGGAGATGAGAGGAAGGAAACAAGGATTCTCCTCAGTGATGGAGGTGTGTGTGTGTGTGTGTGTTACCTGGTTACGTCGTGCGTTGCGGGAGGGCGGGGCTCTCATGGCGCTGTTCATCAGTTTGTTGGGGGAGGGGCTAAACCAGAGAAGAAGAAAAAAGTTAAAAACAAACATTATTTAAAAAAAAAAAAGAAAAGAAAGAAAAAAAGACCATGATGCTTTGCGGCGCCCGTCGTTACCTCGGAGACGGCTCGGCAGACGAGTTAGCCGAGTTGACTCCGCCCTCTCCTTCGCCGTCTCCTCCTCCTCCGTTGATGGTCCCTGCTGACATCACTGTTGACATCATAGCGTTGATGGAGGACAAGTCGTTCCCTCCTTCAGCTCCCATGACTCCTCCTCCTCCTCCTCGGTCTCCATTCTGTAGCTTCTCTCCTCCGCTCGCCTCCATCACTCCGTTGATCGCTCCTGGAGAAGGAGAAGAAGCTGGTGTTACTCCTCCTCCTCAAACACACCAGATCCTGAAGCAGGTTCTGCACGTTTACAAACCTTTGAGGTTATTGTGCGTTTTCTCCTCCGTTAGCTCCGCCTCCTCCTTGTTCACCTCAGTGTTGGCTCCTCCCCCTTCTCTCAGCTCCTCCATAACTGCTGAAACGACAAGAAAATTTAAATTAATAAATTAATAAAAAATGTAACAAAATAAACAAACAGCGGAGACGTTAAATCTCTTAAAAACCAAACTCCATTTAAAAAACAGTTAATTTAAAACGTTTCAGTTTTTTGGTAAAAAACACAAACTTTGACAACAAATGTTGAAACTTTTAATGAAACATCAGCTTCTGACGATAAATTCAGCAGCTGAATCATCAACTTAAACGTTAAAGTGTCGATTTAAACTCTTTATATTGGTGATTTTTTTAGACAAAGCTGATTTTTCTGGTGTGTGTGAGGTTTAACTACAGTTTGTGGTTTCAGGGCAGGAAATGGATAATTTTTACAGCAAACATTATATATAAGTTGAAGTGTTAACAAACAAGTCGAGAAAACGGGAAAAACGAGTCAAAAGGGGGAAAAAAAAAACGGCAAACAGGATGTAGTTTGTTTACAGCGTTAATCCTCTCGTCGCATCTTTTACACAAAACGACAACTTCAGGAAGAAACAGAGCGACTGGAAAGATGAGAGGAGGAAGAGGAGGAGGAGGAGGATGGAGCAGAGAAAACAGAGGGAGGGGGAGAACAGGAGAAGAAGAAGAAGAGAGCTAATTGCCGTTTCCTGTTTGGCAGCCCCCACAGGAAGACGCTCTCCAGAACCGGCCACTTCCTCCTCCAGCTCTGCTCAGAGAGAGTGAGTGTGTGTGTGTGTGTGTGTGTGTGTGTGTGTGTGTGTGTGTCACATTCCTGACGAGGAGGAGAGAGAAGCAGCAAACACACAGAGGAAGTTTTAAAAAATGATGAAAAGTTAAAAGTGAAATGAGGACGAACAAAACGAAACGTTTTGAGACATTTTAACACAAAGTTGTTTGATTTAAAATTAAAGTTTGACTGAAGAATAATTCAATCTTTCACAGAGAAACAAAGAAAAGCTTTAACAAACCTCACACTGCTAGCATCTGAGGCTAATTCAGCTTTAGCATAAACAAACTTTAGCTAATTGAGCCAAAGCTATGTTAGCAAACATCTGGACACTGCTAGTATCTGGAGCTGATTAGCTAACAGACCTAGCATGCTTAAATCTGCTTAATATTGATGGTAACACTGCTGTTTAGCCTTGTTAGCTAACATCAGCGTGACTAGCCAACTTAGCAGCATTAGCAGTGTTAGCATTTAATATGAGAAAACACAACTTTAGTCCCAAAGAACAGCAACACTTCAGGGATTTAGGATTTTCAACTTGAAGAAAACAGAGTTGACAGTGACTGCATGTTAGCTATGTTAGCTAACGTTGCTACATTAGCTAATTTATCACGTTTTATCAGAACTGGTGATTATAAACTGAATATTCTGTTGAGAAAGTTGTTTATTTTCACGTTGGAACAAGTCAGAAACAAACAGAACATCGACGATGACGTCACAGAATTCTACTGGTTCTACTGATATATTGTTGCCACTTTAAAGATTCTAAAGTTTGTTCACAACAACTTCACACTGATTTAAACTAAACCAGATGGAGGAAGAAGAAATGAAAGTAAAAAGAGAAAGAAGATGAGTGGAGTGACTGCTGACAACTGGACGAGTGTGTGTGTGTGTTGCACCTGCTACGACCATGTTACAGTTTGTCATGTAAGAGCAGTGATACAAGGACGGACACACACACACACACACACACACACACACACACACACACACACACACACACACACACACACACACACACACACACACACACACACACACACACACACACACACACACACACACACACACACACACACACACACACACACACACACACACACACACACACACACACACAGTGATTGGCCGGCTCGGTGCTCAGGCAGCACTTTTTACAGCCGAGCAGAAACGAACGGCAACAGATGGTTGGAAGAGGAAGAGGAGGAGGAGGAGAAAGAGGATGGAGGATGAAGGAGGTGAGGATCCATCAAAGGATGAGAAGAAGGAAAGAACCAGTGCAACATTAACTTCAATAAAAAATAAATAAAAAGTCGTCAGATTTTCTACATTTTCTTTCATTTCACTCGACTTCTGTCAACCAACTTTATAAATAAAGATTTAAACTTCAATTCAATGTCAAATCTTTATTCTAGAATTTGAGGCTAACTTAGCTTAGCATTAGCAAACACTGCATTGCAGGTACTGCTAGCATCTGAACCTAATTGGCTAATAAAACTAGCCTGCTAAAATCCACTTGATATTCATCGCTACTTAGGCTAGTTAGCAAACAGAGGTAGCATGAAATCATATAATAGTGTATATATCATATAGGAGTAGCTGCTACTAGCATTTAAAGCTAATTATCCCCTGTCGGCTAATGCTAAGGACATACTGTGATACATTATTTAGCATTTGTTCATTACAGTTTAGCATCGTTAGCATAAATACCAACATTTGTAGCAACATAAAGTAGTGCTACTGGGGTGTGAAGTTAATTAGCATCTAGCTACTAATGTATACAAACATATGGGCTTTTACCTGTTTAAGCTAATCAAGCTAAGTTGCTCAGTATTATGTCACAAACTGTGAGTGCTATTAGCATGTGATGCTAATCAACTAACAGTGACATATTGTACTGAATGTTCATGCTAATAAAAAAAAAAAATGAATTAGCATTGCAGAAGGTTTTGTTTTACTTTGATTACACAACTTTTTGTGTCAGATTTATTTATAAATTTATATAAATAAATCAACCTGCTGGTGGCGCTAAAGGAAACGTCAGAGAGTTTGATTGAACATGAAAGTTTCTGGATCAGTGATGGCTGATGTTACTACATCTGTTCCCAGCCGTCATTCTCACACCGGCTCTGACACTCCCTCCTGACTCACTCACACACACACACACACACACACACACACAGTGTGTGTGTGTGTGTGTGTGTGTGTGTGTGTGATGGAAAAGTCGTCTCTCTGAGCCAAAGAGCTGTGAACAAAGACTCTGCTGCTCCATTTATCCTCCGTCTCTCTCTGTCTTCATCCCTCCATCCTCATCCTCCTCCTGTTACCAGATTCACCTCCAACGCATCACGAGTCACAAAACTTGACGTTCAACAATTTCTGAACACAAACCTCCTGCTGTGAGCGACACCTGTGTGAAGATGTAACCCACTGACAAGAGAAGTTTCCCCCGTCACCTAAACGCCATAAATCCTCTCCGCTGCTGCTGCGCCGTCACCTGACGTAGCAGCTGAAACATTCACTGTTCAGCAGTGTCAGCAGCCGTTAGCTGCTTCACGTTCCTGTTGTTAACAGCTACTAGCTACAAGCATCTTGTATCATGTTAGCAGATGTAAAAATGTAGCTTCTTTTTGCTTTTTATTTACCTCACATTTTGTTTCTTTTTAACTTGTTAGCATCTCTTGTTATGCTACTAGCATACAAAGCTAAATAGAAATCATAAACTTTAGCTTAAAGCTAACAAACTAGCACCATTTATTTGCTGTGTTTGTGATCATATCAAGTTAGCATAAGTAGCATCAGAAAGAAGGGAAGCTATGCTATTAACATTAGATGCTAATCTCTTGTGGTGCTAGCAGCTGTTAGCAAAGCTATGCTACTAGCATAAGAAGCTAACTATAAATCAAAAACTTAACCTTAAAGCTAACAAACTAGCACTGTGTGTGCATCACCTGTAGCTAACCATACAGGCTGTTACTGTAAAATGACATGATGACATTAATGCTAATCAAGCTAAGTTACCTAGCATTAACCTCTTAGCGTTATTATATTAAGTTAGCATAAGTAGCATCAGGTGCACCTAGCTAGAGGAAGCTACATTACTAGGATGAGCTGATCATTATTAATTAAGATATTAACTTTAGCTTTAAGCTAATAAATAAGCACTATGTGTTTTGTAGAATCTCCAGAAGCTAGGCTATCATGCTAAGTCATGTTAGCATGATAGCCTAGCATTAGCAGATGCTTTCACCATATTTAACTAAATACTCTTTACTTTACTCTGTAAATTAGCTCTGTGTTTGAGTAAATGTGCAACACAACTTCTTACAGAGTTCCAACCAGTTGTTATTCATTAGCTAACACGTCCTAGCCTGGTTAGCGCCTGTCATCACGGCTCAGCTAGAGTTTATGTTTATATTGTTTAATTAATAACAAAGCTCTCATGTTTTTCTTTTATTTTCTCCCTTTTTTCTTTCCTGCTGCAGCCTGAGCAGTGTAACACATAAATCTCCGTGACGATAGCAGCCTGCTAGCAGGTTAGCATCTTTTACAGCCCCAGAGAGCCAGAAGCAAACTGACAAAACTGACACCTGCGGTAGAAAGTAAACAGCCCCACAGGAGCGTCTCATCTTCAACTGTCTCCTCCTTCTGCTTTTCGACTCTTCCTCTTTTTTATCTATACTTATTTTTATATCGCTCTCTTTTAGCGAGGGGAGATATTTGTATCGGTGCGTCCTCCGGGGTGTCAGCTAACAGTCTGTGTTTAGCAGGAGCGACGCGAGGAGGGATGGAGGGATGTATGGGGAGATGGATGGAGGAGTGGGGGGGGCAGGATCCGGTGACCATATGTTGGCTATTTATTACCTCCTAACTGCTGCTCTTTCTTTTCCATCCATCCCCTTCATCATCTCTTTGAAACTTACTTCACACAGACACGCAGAAACCCACGAGACACTTCTATACACAGGCTACGTTCAGCTAACGCTAACTCTGATTTAGCCTCTAAGTTGTTTCACTAAAGAAATAAAAGTTAATATTGTTTTGTTTCACCAATTTTAAAAACAAATATTCACCTAAAAACTCACCAAATTAGCCTAATCTGTTTAGCAAGCATGCTACTGCTAGCATCTGAGGCTAATTTAGCTTTAGCATAAAAAAACCTTAGCTCATCTAACCAATGCTATGTTAGCAAACATTTGAACACTGCTAGCATCTGGATCTGCTCAGTGTTGATGGTAACACTGTGGTTGAAGTTAGCCAAAGAGAGTTAGCATCACATCAGCTAACGGTGTACAATCATTCAGGAGTAGCTTCTACTAGCATATGAAGCTAATTATCTTTGTCAGCTAAGTGAGCATCTGTCTAACATTTACTTATAATAGTTTAGCATAATTAGCATGAATACCAACATTTGTAGCATCATGAAAAAGAGAAGCAGTGCTACTAGAGTGTGAAGCTAATTAGCTTCTGGCAGCTACTGCTAATTGCATAGACTAACAATGACAAGCTAACGTTCTAGCATCACAAAGCAGTGTAGCTGTGTTGCTAATTATCCTGTCAGCTAATGTTACGCATTAAGCTAATAAAACTAGCATTTATTTATGACAGTGAAGAATAGTTAGCATAAAACCAAGCTAACAGCATAGCATCACAAGGCAGTGTAACCATGCTGCTAGTATCAGAAGCTAATTAGCTGGTGCCAGCTACTGCTAACTATAAACTAACCAAGCAGAACAACGTGAATATGATGTAGTTTACACCAAGCTAACGGCATAGCATCGCACAGCAGTGTAGCTGTGCTGCTAGCATGAGAAGCTAATTAGTAAACATACAGTTCCCTCTGGCAGCGCTCTGCTGGCAGCTGAAGCTAATTAGCTAAAGTCAGCTGGATCAACTTTTCATCTAATTAACTCAACTCTTCTTAAAATGGCCGCTTCAGCCAACAACAACAACAACAACGCAGGAGTCGTTTTATTAGGAACGCTGCATTTTCCCACAATGCAACAGGTCTAAAACACAGAGGATGCTGCTGATGTTTGAGGTTGTCGCTGTCGTGACCACAACGTCTACAGAAACTGAAAGTCTCTCTCTTCTTCTTCTCTTTCTGTTTCTGTCTGTTTCTGTCGACCACAACAGGAAGTTCACGCTCACGGGAGTCGACAGAACGAAAGAAAAAAGAAAAAGAAAGAAAAAGGAAAATAAAGTGAGCGGCGTCAACACCAACAGAGATTGATGGGTATCCCCTCTCTCTCTGACCCTCACCCATCCTCCCAAACAACCATGTAACACTCAGCTGCCATCACCCATCCTCCACTCCTCACCGCCGCGCTCTGCCCTGACTTGTTCACACACACACACACACACACACACACACACACACACACACACACACACACACACACACACACACACGTACACACACACACGTACACACACACACAGACAGAAACTTTCCCACTGCAGCAGCAGCACTGACACAAAAATTTCTTGTTTCTTTAAATGACATTTTAAATTTTAGAAACTTTAACTGAATCAACTTATTTAATCAACAAAATCCTGAATTTGTTTTCATTTCAACTGAAACTCTGAACTCTTCAGTCTCCATCCAACAGAGTTGAGTAAATATTAGTTTTGGATCCTGAACTTCTTGTTGTCGACAAACTTTTTCATTCTGACACAACAAAAATAATAAATTCTTCAACGTGAATTATTATTTACTGCTGTTGACTGATTTATTGATCTGTTTCATCACTGATCAGGTCATTAAACTTTAACTTGTTTCCATCTTATTTTATCGTAAATTTACAACTTTTTTCACATCTTTTTTTTCTTTCTACACAGATGAACTACATATCCCTCCTCCTCACCCATCACCTCTCCCTGACTCCCCCCTCTTGCATCATCTTGTCTCTCAGACTCGTCTCTCCACAGCAGCGTGGTTACACATTTACCAGTGTGTGTGTGTGTGTGTGTGTGTGTGTGTGTGTGTGTGTGTCTGTGCGTGTGTGTAGTTTAGACCCGATGTGATAAAGTGTTGAGATAGCATCGACGGTGTGTCAGCTCTACTGTACCACATACCAGAGGGAGGAGGGGGGAGGAGGAGGGGGGAGGGGAGCGTCTCAACCAACCACTGAACAGACCGAGTGTGGAAAATGTCTGCCAGCTATCAGCCAATCAGGACGCAGATTCCTCCACACACAGGATGGGAATGAGAGTGTGTGTTGAAGTGTGTTTAAAGTCGCTCTCTCTTTTTTTTTTTTTTTTTTTTACTAAAAGTCTTGAAAGTTTAAAACATCACATGACACATTATTGTTCAATAAAAACAATAAAATCTTGTTTGAAAATATAATCATTTAAAGTGATGAAGAGTGTTCTACATCAGCAGATTCATCATTTTTACTGAACAACAGTAAAATGTTGAATCTGCTGATGTGGAACATCCTTCATCACCAGTTGTTATAAAACCAGACGTTGGGTAAGTCTTGTAAAACAGTGTTTTTAATAAACTCTGGGTTCACTTACTAAGTTATCAGTACTTCAGTTTATGTGTAGGGACCCTATTCATGCTACTGCTGAAGTGAAGTGATATTTTGAGCTTTATTAGTGGTTAAAAATGACAATTTAGATACGTTTGGCTGACTGCCCCATTTACTTTCATTGTTAACTATTTGGTTGTGAAAACAAAAGACGGTCAAACTGGATATTATTTCAACCAACGTAACATATCTGTTGAGGGGAGTTTGACTGGTTGTCGTGGTGATAAAGACTCTGGGTTCATCACTTTAACCAGCTGATGTGATGAAAATATGATGAGATGTTTAGTTGTTTAGAAACAAACCTAAACAGAATCTCAACCAGCTCCTTGTTTCTTCTGTTTCCTCTTCTCTACTGATTTCATTTCACTAAACTTTCTTCTTATTTATCTGAAACTTTTTAACTTTGTTTGTTTGTCTCAAAATAAAAACAATCAAAGTTCAACAACACTGAAACTTAAAGTCACAAAGTTTTTACAACTAGAGAGGAAACGTCTCAAGCAAAAACACAAAGAACAAGAAACGTTACTGTGATGAAATGAACAGAGATCAAACCAGCAAATAGACAGAGTCATAACAGGAAATAGACAGGGCGCAGCAGCAGCAGCAGCACACACATACAGGAAGGAAGCGTTTACTGATCAATCAGAAAACAGTGGATCAATGGAGGATGATCACATGACAGACAGAGGGGCGGAGCCAGAAGCAGCAGGTCAGGCAGCGGATTACAGCTTCATGTTTCAGACGTTTGTAGAAGTGACGAAGACGATGAAGCAGAGGGAGGAGGAGAGGAAGGAGGAGAGGAAGGAGGAGAGGAAACAAGGAGACGAGAGGGGGAGGTGATGTGAAGCGCGGCAGCAGAGCGATGATTGTTTGATGCGATCGAAAGCCGAGAAAATTAAAGTCTGAATGAATGAATGAATGAATGGATAAGTGAATGGATGAGTGGATGAAGGAGGGGGAGGAGCATATTTACCCGTCCTTTTCGTAAAGTGACGAAACGTTCGTTCGCTCGCTCGTGAGGGGGCGGAGTTTGTTGTGTGTGTGACTGCAACCACTGCTCACACTGCGGGGGGAGGGGGGAGAGACACCGTCAGTGACATGTAACACACATTTACACACACACACACTCATACATATAACACACTGATACATGACATCGACAAACATGAAGTCGATCATGTGACAGCTGCAGCAACATAAATATACAAATGTTCTAATCATCGCTGTAACGTTTCACTTCATCTCAGGTGACGATGACGACGTCTCTGAAACTGAGTTTTTGTTTCAAAAATAAGCGAAACGATGAGTCGCTGGTGAGAAACAGGTCGAATCAGATGAAATGACGCTGCTCCAACATCAAGATCACGTTAAAAACCACAAAACACTGAAGCTGGAGCTGTGAAGTTACATAAGACTGGATGTGAGGGTTAAAGTACAGAGGTCAACACGCTGCAGGAGAGTGAGTGAGTGTGTGTGTGTGTGTGTGTGTGTGTGTGTGTGTGTGTGTGTGTGTGTGTCTGATACAATCAGCACAGTGAAGATAAGTCAAACTGAACTGTGGCAACAAAAGGAGACACACGGTATCAGCAGATAACCAGGAGACGCTCGGTGTCAGCGGCAGCCATTTTATAGAAAAACAACAGAACAAAACTACAAAAATAAAAGTCTTAAATTTAAAAGTTTAAATTTACAAGAATTAAAGTCTTAAATTTACAAAATTTAGTTGTAAATTTACCACAATAAAAGTCATACATTTAAGAGAATAAAAGTCTTAAATTAGCGACTTTATTCTGGTAATTTAAGTGATTTTTTTCAACATGAATGTGATGCTCCGTCGTAGGAGCCAGAGGCTTAGTTGAGCTAAACGTGGCAGTGAGGAGGGGGGTGGTGGTGAGGTGGTGGTGGGGGGCACAAAGACGATAATCTGCTGCTGGACGGGGCGACGTGAGGTGAGGAGGGACGGGTGAGGGACGGGTGAGGGAGGGATACGGAGGATGGATGGACGGATACGAGGATGCAACAGGCTGCAAAGCTGACGGATGAATTAATGGATGAGGAGGACGAAGATTAAGATTAAGAGCTTAGAGGGATGATGAGACTAATTAAGAGGCAACTGAGGAGAAAACGGCCGCGACTGCGTCATCATTTTTATGAATTATATCGTCGACCGAAGCTAAAACTTTAACAATCGCCTGCTGCTGTGGGCGAATCGCAGCAGAAACAGGAGGTGTAAGTCAACACCTCCTCCTCCTCTAAACCAGGGTTTATCACCATGTTCCCGCTCCGACACACAAAACCCCCGCTAAGCCCGCGGCTAATGAGCTAGCGCCGCTAACTCACTTTAGCTGCTACAGAAACACGAGGCCGCATCGTTTATAAAAACAACAAGAGCTGCCGACGCTGTTCACACCGACGGGGTTTATTTATCAAAACAACACACGTGACCAGAGGAAGTTACTGATGCTAGCTGCTAATCTTTGATGCTATTTTGATGAATCATGCTAGCGCGCTAATTCACATTAGCTTTGTTCTGCTACAACATTTATAAAAACTAACAACCAACAGAGTTCATTCATCAATATAAACAAAGTGACCAGAGGAAGTTACTGATGCTAGCTGCTAATCTTTGATGCTATTTTGATGAATCATGCTAGCATGCTAACAGCACCACTGATGATTGTTTCTGTACAACGCAGCACAATAAAGTTTTTTATAGCTGAAATATGAGCTAATTGTGGTTAAAAATATGTTTTTAAACAACAAAAATAATAAAATAACAAAGGTTAACAGGTGCACCGTTAGCGCACAATGTGCTATGGCTAAATATGGCCAGTTAGCATTAGCATCTCAACTTCTCAACTCAACAATAATATATATACTATTGTTAAAGTCTTTCACAGTAACACGAGCTAGCACTATGTTACGACAATGCTAAGGCTAAAGTAACCTCCTAGCTTAGTCGCTAATGATGCTAGGCAGCAAACGGTTACACATAATACTTAATAGATGTTTCTGATGAAGCATGCTAGCATGTATTAGCCTAATAAAAGTGTAAATTTACCAAATTTGCGGCAGGTTTTTTCAGTTTTATAGTATTTAGCATTAGCATCCCTGCTGTAAAGTTATACAGTGATAATGACACTTAATTTAGTTTCATTAAAAAAAAAGATGCTGTTTGTTTTAAACAGTTTGTCACCGACAGTCAAACCAGATTTGTAACGAGTCTGAACGTGTAAACAAAAACTTCTTCATCATCACAAAGAGTCATCGTCATCAATCTAATCTGCAGGTAAACAGGACGAAACCTGCGTGTTCTTGTTAATGAACGCTCTCTACAACATGTCCGCCTTCTCTTCTCTGGACCAGCGGCTCAACAGACCATGAAACATTAACCAGCCGGGCGAGGCCAGTGTCTGTTACACTGTAACTGGGAGAACTGGGAGTTGAACAGCACAAGACGAAAGCAGCTCGTTGGATGAAAAAGATGCTTCCAGCAGTGAAAGGAGGCCGACGGCAGAGAGCTGATGGTAAAAATAACTCGCCGGCCGAGCAGCACGAGGAATGTGAGGGTTGAAGAATGCTGCTCTGCTTTTGGTTGACAGGCATGGACAAGTGTAGAGGAGAGGAGAGGAAGAAGAGGAGGAGGAGGAGGAGGAGGAGAGGCAAGAAGGAGTAAGGCCAGAGGAAAGATGGAAAACCTGGAGGAGAGAGATGTAAAATGACCAGGAAGAGACGCAAAGTAACTACAAGAAGATTCAAAGAGACAATAAGAAACATAAAACAACTACAACAAGACATAAAATGACGACAAAGAGACACAAAGACAAATAAAACAACTACAAAGACACAAACAAGAGAGAAACTTGTGACACAAACACATGAAACAACAACAAAGAGACACAACATAACTACAAAGATGCAAAGAGACATCGAATGAGCAGAAGAAGATGTGAAGGAAGCAGCTAAAGTTGAGGTTTTAGAGTCAAAAAGTTTTTTATGTCAACACTGATGTTTCTGTCGGGACGTGAATTTGACTTTTAACTGTTAAAAAGTCAAGTGACACACACACTGTGACACACACACCTGTAGGCTGTTTTACAGGAAACTGGGCGTATCATGAGCCGCAGTGTTTCACAATCATCACTGATACAGGCTGGATGAGGCCGGTCGAGTGAGGTTCAACTGAATGGAGTCAGACAGAGAGAGAGAGAGGGTGTGGAGCGAGGCTTCGCTGACTACAAGAGAAGAAAAAAAGGAAGTGAGAGGAGAAGGAGGAAAACACGAGGCCGAGGCGTCGAGCGTCTTGTCAGAAACAGAAAATCCAGTCGGACCAGATGAACCGCGTCGCGCCTCATCTGCTCTTAACTCTGCTCTGATTGGCCGCGCGCCCGCCACCCGCTGTCTAACCTCGCAGCTGATTGGCCGCCAGCCCTGGCACGCTGCCTGACTCCTGCCTCAAGGACGTCCACCTCCCCTCCTCCTCCTCCACCTCCCCATCCTCCTCCTCCTCTCTGTGAGCATCCTTATCACAGATGAGTCAGAACACGCAGTTACTGCTCAGCTCCGCTTCAAGTCTGATCATGTGCTGAGTGACATCCTCTAAAGTTCCTCACGTCTTCGCACCAATAGTCAAACTGAACACAGACGCCTCAACACGCCTCGTCAGACCCTTAACGTGTTCTGAGTCTCACGTATGACGGTTGAAAACAACACCAGATATCCTGACGTTTAAACGTGTTTTAGACTGAAAATAAAAAACAAAACGTCACAAACTTTGATTAATAAGAAATATAAAGATGAGTCCTGCTGCTCAGACCGACCAGCAGGCGGCGATCGTGTGATCACATGATCAGTTTGACCACAGATTAAAAATCTATCGCAGAGATCTCTGCTTCCTTTATTCTGAAAATCCTGACAGGAAGTTGCGAATCAAATCAGACTGTTTTAGTTCGATTATAGTTATTGGCTGCTATTTGGAGAGCTTTTATTTTGAAAGGTCGGTGGATGCTAACCAGCTAGCTCCAGCTCAAGTTTCTAAACAGGTTAATAGTTAGCATGCTAGCTGCTAACTGCTAACAACAGGCTGGTTATCAGGGACTGAGCATTTCATCTGCTGTCAAACTATAAAGTTTATTAATAACTGACCTGGGGTCAGATCAGACTCTCTGGGATCTGATCCAGGACTTTAGCAGACTCTGAACCCAGGACCAGGATCTGGTTCAGAGTCTAGTTGTATTACATATAAAGATGTTGTACAGCTGCTGGATCAGTCACGTGTTAGTTAACTTGTTCGCTATGTTAGTCTATGTCACAGAGGGACCAGATTGGACTCACTGAGACCTGATCCAGGACTTTAGGAGTCCAGGACCAGGACAGGGACCACAGCAGCCTCCATCATCCTGTGATGATGGATCATGATACAAAATAACAAAATGGAGGAAAAACATCACAGTTAAATCACTTTTTAAGCTTCGTAACAACCAGAATTATTTAGGTGCTGAAGTTCCTTAAAAACTGAAACCACGGTGACGGCGGCGAGATGCAAACACATGAACACGAGAACATGTGAACACGTGAACGTCGTCAGGTTCAACAAACAGAAACGAGTCCTGCTCTGACGCTGCAGTATTACTTCCTGTATTTGACCAATTCCTCATGTGAACATGGGAAGAAGACGAGAAATGAAAAAGGCTGCAACAAGTCAGGTCAGCTGACCACGTGTGTGTGTGTGTGTGTGTGTGTGTGTGTGCTTCTCTTTTTCCAGCTTTCTTCTGTAATTACAGACACAGTGACGGGGGGTAAGTCAGAATGTGAAGGAGTGTGTGTGTCGGGGGGGCACTGTCAACGTGCTGAGCAGCTGTCTTACACACACACACACACACACACACACACACACACACACACACACACACACACGCTAACAGGTGTCGGAGACAGCCAACGACCTCTGCTCTCTGCTCTGTTAGCCTCTATTCATTCACACCACGCTAACAGATGCTAACCTGGACGAGAGAGAGAGAGTGAGTGTGTGTGTGTGTGTGTGTGTGTGTGTGTGTGTGTGACTAAAAGCTTTCACTTGTGATGTTAACAGATGCTAACCTGCAGCAAACACTGTAACTGTTTCCTTGTCATTTGGCCAAACACTTGCGCTACTTCTCCAACAGACAGACAGACACACACACACACACACACACACACACACACACACACACACACACACACACACACACACACAGGGTGAAGACGTTAAGATCTGAGGTCTGAAACTACAAATATTTCATGATTTTTACTTTAAAAACGTTAATTAAAACAAATCAGACACATCAGGGCAGAAGAGAGATGCATGATGGGATATCTGTGTGCGTCTGTGTGTTTTCTTTCTTCTCATCACTCCATCACTTCATCCATCCTCCTCCTCCAGTTGTCTCTGAGCTCAACAAGCGACACATTCATCCACACACACACGCACACGCAGCAGCTGGCGCACACACTGCCTGCGAATCTGCTAACACAACTGGAAGTGTGTGTTAATGTGTGTGTGTGTGTGTAAGGAGGGGGGCTAAGAGAGTCCACATATTTGCTGGCTGACACACACACACACACACACACACACACACACACACACACACACACACACAGCTGGCCACATCCATAACACTGCGACTCTCTTCAACAGGCTGCTGTTCTCTGTCTCTTCAGTCGCTCAATCAGAGTGTGTGTTCATCACTGCAAGTTTGAGTGTGTGTGTTTGTGTGTGTGTGTATTCACACAGCTCACACTCTCGTCTGTTCATCAAAGACTCGACTGATAATTGATCGATCAGCAGCTCAACGACTGGGATACGAGACTGAAGCGATGGGCGGACGCCATCTTGGCTCCATTCTCAGACAGTTTCCAACGATCATTACAGTGATGTGACATTAGCATCGATAAATATCAAGAAACTAAAGAACGAAACACTGAAACAAACAGTTAGCAGCCTCCAGGGGGCGTCATTCATTGGCAGCACACGTCACAGGTAGTGACGAGGCTAATAAAGTTAGCTAGGGTATGAAAACATTAGCTAATTTAGCTGAAACAGATAAGTTACCTAAGGTATTAAAGTTAGCTAAGTTAGCTAACAGAGCCAAGTTAGCTGAGGTAGCTAATAACTTGAAAACAGGCTAGTTAGCTAAACAAACTTAAGTATCTAAACAAGTCAACTAGTGTAGCCAAGGTAGCTGCAGTAGCTAAATGACCTGTTAGCTATGGTATCTGAACTAGATAAGTTAGCCGAAGTGGCTAACAACTCATGGCCATGTGCATCACGGGTGGAGACCAAGCTAACAAAGTTAGCTAAGGTATCACAACATTAGCTGAAAGTTAGCTGAGATAACTACATTGGATAAGGTATAAGGTAGATTAGCTGAGGTGGCTAAAGAAGCTAAGATATCTAATAACTTAACTACAGTAACTAAATTAGCTAACACAACCAAGTTAGCTGAGGTGGCTAAATAAACTAAGGTAGCTACATAAGTTAACTAGCGTAGCTAAGTTAGCTGTAGAAGCTAAATAACCTATGGTATCTAGATGAGCTAGGTAGCTGGGTTAGCATCAGCATCTAGTAACTGCACGTCTCAGTGACAGTCCAACATATCCCAAGATGCATTGCAGCAGCAGGTTTGTGATGTAAACGTGACGGATCATTTACTTTTGTTTCTGTTAACAAACGTCTCTCGACCTCCACAGACGCCATGTTGGCTCCAGTTTATCACCAGTAATAAAGTCTTTAGTTTCTTTAGTTATCAATAGTGGGAATGTCAGTGTGTGTGTGTGTGTGTGTGTGTGTGTGTGTGTGTGTGTGTGTGTGATGAGCTCTGATTAGTTTTTACTACAAATACACACTGACACTGTGAAGATGATTATCGTGTGTGTGTGTCGCCTTAGGGCCTCACTACGAGCTCATACACGCCAAAGCCGGTTTGAGCTGTACACACACACACACACACACACACACACACACACACACACACACACAAGTCCTGTGCCTCAGGTGATGAAAGAGTGTGAGGGTTTCTTTGCATACAGAGATGGAGAGAAAAGAAAAGAGGAGGAGGAAGAGGAGTCACACCCTGCTGCTATTGTTGGAGGAGGAGGAGGAGGAGGAGGAGGAGGAGGAGGAGGAGGAGGAGGAGGAGGAGGAGCTGTTCTCTTGTTCTCTCCACGTTCAGCATCTTTTTCTCTATTGTTTAAACTTTTCCAAAGAAGAAAAAAAAACAAGAAAAGAAAAGTTGAAATTATGATTACTATTATGGGATGGAGTTTGTTCCAGCTGTTCAACTCCCTCGCTCTTCTCCAGATGTTTGGAGGGAGAGAACAGAGGGAAGGAGACGAAGGGGAGGATGTAAAGGAGGGAGGAGTCCTCGGCTCCTCTCTTTGTCTCCTAAGGAGACAGGAGGGAGGGAGGGAGTTAAACTGGTCCAAACTGGAAAAAGTTGGTCTCCACGGCAACAACAGCTGTTTAAATTACTAACACACACATACACACACTCACACACACACAGATGTGGGATGGGAGGGTTGCAGCCAGCGAGGCCTCTGATTGGTCGAAAGTCTGGCCTTGTACTTTAGTCTGTATCAGAGAGAGGAGGAGGAGGAGGAGGAGGAGGAGGGTAGAGATGGAAAGAAAGATTGTGGAGGAGAGGAAACACGGAATGACAGAGGAGTAGAGGAAGAGGATGATGAGGAGGAGAGAGGAGGATGAGGAGTACAGAGGAGGAGCAGCATCTCAGCTGATCTCATTGAGTCGACATTAAATGTAATTTCTTCTGACAAAGACTTTTATTATGAAAGAGTAGGAGCTGCTCTTCCTCTAATCATCAACCATCTAAACCAGCTGGTGACATCACTTCCTGCACAACAACCACCTGTTGGAACCAGAACCTTCACCGACCAATCACAGACTAGCGATCACCTCCCTGACCTCACAACCAGCTAGTTAACCACCAACCTACTAACCTGACGGTGGGAACATGAATACGACAATAACTGATGACACCGTTTAATTAAAGAGGAACCTCGTTAACGTGTTGAACGACACAATCTCTGCGTTTTACAGCAGCGGGAGCAAAGTGCTGCTGGAGATAAGAGGTTAATGTGTGACTGAGGAGGAGGAGGAGTCAACTTTGACAAAGTCCAACTCTTCAGGCACCAGTGATCTCCTTTATCCTCCCTCCAACCCGGGGCCTGACGGCGCTGAAACAACACCGCTGTATCCTTCACTTCCTGTCTGGAGAGGAAGCAGGATGCAGAAGGGGAGGGGAGGGAGGAGGAGGAGGAGGAGGAGGAGGGGGCATTTTTCTGTTTCAGACTGGCTGACTCCCTCTCTCCCCTTTCGCATCAGGAGGTGAGGAGCACGTTCACATGTGAACACTAAACTAAATAACAAAAACCAGCTGATTTCAGCTTTTTTAAAACCTTTTATTTTGAAAAGCTACTGTGATAAGGATGAGCAGGAAGCTGGAAGAAAATGGTGTCTTAAAGGGCCAGAACGCCATTTTTTACACCAGGAAATGAAGTTTTTACAAAACTAGAGATGAAGATGGAGGAGTGTGTGTGTGTGAGTATGTGTGTGTGTATGTGTGTGTGTAGGGCGTGGTGCTGAGGAGGACCAGGTTTCAGTTGAGTGAAAAGACTCAGAGGTTCTTTGTGTGTGTGTGTCTGCCTCCAGGGCAACACACACACACTCTTTAAGGTACACCTTTGTGTGTTTAGTCATAGGAGTGTGTGTGTGTGTGTGTGTGTGTGTGTGTGTGTGTGTCCCACCACTTTCCCATGGGAGGATTTATTGTATTTTTGACAAAAAGCTGAATGGAGTTTGGTGGACACACCTACTACACCCCCTAATACACACACCTGAGGACACACCCACACATCAATAGACACCCCCAACAAACACACACACACACACCTACACCCCATCCCCCACACACACATCCCCCATCACCTCCAAACACACACACACTTAACATCCCCCATTGTTACCAACAGCTACAGAACTTCCTTAAAGTTTTACTGAATTATTTCAATTTCTAAAGTTTTTAAATAACAGTTTCTAATGTTTGTAACAACTGATCAATTTAATCGATTGATCCGTCAGTAGAGATGAATTTGGCTACAGTTTTACCAATCAACTAATCAATCACAGTAAGTTTTAAAGCACAAATGTAGAAAAAAAAATCTGTTCTGTTTTTTACGTTACAGTTTCATCTCTGGGACATTTTGTCTTCAGACGGAGACGACGTCCACCATCACACACACACACTGACACAACAAGTGTATACAAACACACACACACGCTTCTGTCCTCCTAAGACACAAACTACATCCTCCAACACCAAAGTTCAGTTAGTTACAACAAGAAAATGATGCTGATTTCACATTGTTACAGTGTGTGTGTGTGTGTGTGTGTGTGTGTGTGTGTGTGTGTGTGTGTCATCGTGATAACATGATGATGCTGTCATGAGTGTGTGTGTCTGACAGTGTAATCCCTAAAATCCAACAATGGTGTAACCATCGTGTGTGTGTGTGTGTCATTGCTAAACACAATGAGAATGATAATTAGTCTAAAGTATGTCTGGAAACGAACACACACACACACACACACACACACATCATCACCCCTCTCACTTGCTCTTCAAACTAAAAGCATCTCTACTTGTTGCTGCTTCTAGCATCCAAACTTTAGATTAATATTTTTATTTATATTTTTAATTTTACTTTACACGGCAACAAACAAACTGAACTTGTAAAATCTTTAATTTTTTTTAAATGTTCCATTTCCTTATCTTATTATTATTACTATGATTATATTAAATAAATATATTTTTATTCTTAAAACCTTTAGATGATAAAATCGAATCGTAGGGATCCTGGACTTTTATTTTGACAGTTTGCAGTTTTAAATAGTTCCACCTGGCGTCCATGTTTGATCACATGGTTCATGCATCACTAGGTCACATGACTTGACTGTGTTTTAATTTGAAAAACACGTAAAACGTCAAAGTCTGGTAACGAAACACACACAAACACACACACACACTGAGGGATGCTCAGGTGAACATGGCAACCAGGCGTGTTCAGTGTTTGCAGAACAAACAATGGTGGGAGGGGCTGAGTGTGTGTGTGTGTGTGTGTGTGTGTGTGTGTGTGTCAGATTACAGTCTGCGCTAACAACAGTCAGATTAACAGGGATTATTGAGACTGGGTCTGTTCACTTCATTCACACACACACACACACACACACACACACACACACACACACACACACACACACACACACACACACATCTACCTGTTGATTAAACGACATGAAGTACAGTGATATTTGCTTGCCCCCCCCCACCCCCCCCTCCTCCCTCCTCCCTCCTCCTGCAGCAGCCAGCTGACAAAACTGTTTAGTCAGCAAGTAAAGAGAGCGGGGGAGGGAGGGCGAGTGAGCTAGAGACAGAGAGAGAGAGAGAGAGCCTCCATCATGCTTTAGGAGACGTGTGTGTGTGTGTGTGTGTGTGTGTGTGTGTGTGTGCAGCTGCAGGAGGAGCAGGATCGTTCCACTGCGTCGAGTCGAGGGGGGTTTATGTTACATTAGAAACTTTTTAAAAACTTTTTTTTTTTAAATTATTTTCAACTAAAACAACTAAAGAAACTTTTATCCACCAACTGAAATAACATTTTAAATATTTTTTAAATGTATTAATTGTTTTACTTTAACTTAATTTTATTGATTTTTAAATTAAATTCCCTATTAAACTTTATTTAGTTTCAAATCACTGGGTTTTTAACCTGTGTTTATTAAAGTGGTATTTTAAAAAAAAAATTGTAAATTAAATTATAAACTTTAAAATATTTATTTTAAAAAATATTTTCTAATAAAAACATTTTTCCACTTCTGTTTTTTCTAAATTAATCATTTTAATTTGATTTTAATTTAACTTCATTCATCTTAAAATAAGTTTTATTATTATTATATATTACTGTATATCTAATAAACACTTAAAACTAAAACTTTTATTTTTAATAGTTTTATCTTTAAAAATTAAATATATTTTATTCTTTTATTTAAACCTGAGTTGATGGTTATTTTTTCTTCCATATGATGTAAAACACATTATTTAAATTATTCTAAATGTTTTGTTTTTCTTCGACTACATTAAAAAAATTTACACTCTCTTTGCCTCGTCAAAATAAAAGCATGGCTGTGTTTTATTTTGATGGAGCTGTTGTAACCGATGAGGTGGAGGATGAAGCTGACGGAGGAATGAAGACGTTTGGACGACGGACCTGTTGTATGAGATGCCAACACACACACACACACACACACACACACACACACACACACACTAGTGGTAGTTACCTCCACAAGCTGCTTATCAGCAACACAGTCTCACCACACCCTGTGTGTGTGTGTGTGTGTGGCAGCTGACACACACACACACACACACACACACTCTCAGGGCCACCTTCACCCTGTTTGCAGCAAATAAAAGCGTATTTACTGCGAGTCCAAAGTCCAAGAGCTCAACTATGAAAGAATGTCAGAGGATGGAGGAGGAGCAGGAGGAGCAGGAGGAGCAGGAGGAGCAGGAGGAGCAGGAGGAGGAAGATGCTCACAAACTTTGTCTCGACCTTCATTCATGATTTAACGTTTGAGACAAAGCTGCTGGTGTTTAAAGGAGTTTGATAGCGTACGCTAACAGATTAGCTTAGCTCTGCTAATAACTGCTCTGTGTTTATATCATTAGCATCAACACACAGGTTCATCTAAAGTGACAGAGTTACAGGTCAAAAGTCACAAAAACTGTGGGAACTTGATGTTTTGTCAGCGGATGATGCTAACTAGCATGCTAACTGAGGACTATTGTGTTATTTTGGTATAGAGCTAGCATGTTCCTCACTAGCTACATTAGCATAGCTGTGACGTATACAACCAGCTACTTCACTTATTATAAAATTTACCTAATTTAGCTAAGCCCTTAGCTTATTTAGCCATTTTAGCTACATAAGCTAACTTGGCTATGTTGGCTAGTTAATTTAGCCACCTCAGCTAAATAAGCTAACTTTTAATGTCTTAGCCAACTGTTACCCTAGCTACTTTAGCTAGCTTAGCTAATCTAGATGCTGTAGCTAATTTACCAACCTAGCCAGCTAGCTACTTTGTTAGCTCGGGTATTCTAGCTACTTCAGCTAACGGATGTTGGACTGTGACATCGTAGCTTCACGTCTACGACAAACAAACAAACAAACAAACCAACAACAACCTGACACAGTAAAACAACATGGCCGCTCTGCAAACAAACCAACCGCAGCTGCTAACGGCTAACTGAGCTCATGCTAACATGTAAACAAACACGAGATTTACGTCGTCGCTCGACGATGAGCAGAGGATGATGATGATGACGAAGACGATGATGATGAAAGTGGAGGGTTAACAGGAAGTGAAGCAGCCTCTTGTCAGGAGAGCAGAGGAGGAGACGGAGGAAGTGGTGAAACAATGGCCTCTCTCTCTGTAGAGAGTGTGTGTGTGTGTGTGTTATATAAGTGTCAGAGATGCTGAGCGTTCAGAAAAATTTCAACAAGAAACAGAAACAAAAACAAACAAACAAACAAACAAACAAACGAGACGATGGAGAAAAGTTTCAGATTAAAATCCAGAGACGCTCGTCAAAATAAAAGCAGTTACATTCTACAGAACAATGATGATGATGATTGTTTTCTGTGGTTTTATTTTGAAGGAGCTTCATGTTTTGGATAAAAAAATAAAAACAAACAAAAACATCAACGTCCATCGCACGAAGACGAGAATATTTACACGTCGCTCTAAGTTTAGACTCACAGCTAAATACAGAGTGTGTGTGTGTGTGTGTGTGTGTGTGTGTGAGCTGCCTCCAGCTTAAATTTAAACCCGACGACAAGACCACAAGGTTCACAGAGTGTGTGTGTGTGTGTGTGTGTGTGTGTGTGTGTCCTACTTTAGCACTATTCATCCCTCAGCTCCTGTTACACTCCTCGTCCTCGTCTCAGGACTCTGAGTTCAGCTCCTCAGCATCGATCCGTTTATGATCAGCTGTTTGTTTGTTTGTTTGTTCAGTAAACATTCAGGTGATGATGTCATGACGGTGATGTCAGCAGCAGGTGAGACGTCATGTGACCACGGCGTCACATGTCAAACTAAAAACACTCGTAACCTTTGCTCACTTCCTGTTGTGTTGACATCACGTTTATTTATTATTATTATTATTTCAACAACATGGCCGCCATAAGGGGGCGGGGCCACAACACAATGAGGGCGGGGCCTCTTCCTCACATCATCATCATCAACCACCTGACTGGAGCCGAGACTTTTAAATTTTCACGTAAAGAAACAAACAGAAACGTTGCTGTTCTTTCAAAATAAAAGCGGAGCAGCCTGAACCTCATTTCTGCTGAAAAATATTTTAAAAACTTCACAGTAAAACGACTCAACAGGTTTTCAGCTGTTTTCATTAAAGGATGGGGGAGGAGGAGGGGGAGGAGGAGGGGGAGGAGGAGCCATTTGGTCCAGACTGAGGTGTTACTTTGACTCCCGCCCCTCCCCCACCCTCATCCTCCTCCACACCTTCCAGTCTACATCCTCACAGCAGAAACCTCCACCCTGACGGAGAGGTGAGGATGGGGGAGGGGGAGGAGGAAACACTGAGACTGAAACTGGTTTTCAAACATCAACTGAATCAAAACCGAGTCGTTGTTTCATTTCTTCTTTTTCTTCGTTTCATCATCGACGTTAAAACGAGTCGTTACGACCAATCAGAGACGAGGACGGGGTCACGTGATCGGCTTGTAAAGAACAAAACAAACCAAACAACAAAGTCAAAGACGTCGTCAACGTCTGGCGTCGCTTTGAAAAAGATTCAACAGGTTTTTAAAAGTCAAATTTTATGTTTGATACGAAACTTTGAAAGTTACAAAGTTACAATTTTATGTTTTTAAAGTTACAGACGTCGAATTGAGACGTTTCAAGTTTTAGTTGTGAAGAGTTTTTGACGCGACTTGAATAAGTTTTAAAAAAAATGTAAAGTTATGTTCACATCATCAGGAAAAAGTTACATTTTTAAAAGTTACACTGTAAAAACTGTTTTCAGTCGCATTTTTATCTTTAATGCTTCAAAAAGTCACTTTTTCTGAGTTTTAAAGGTTTTAAAAGTTGTTAAACTGTAAAAAGACGTCACATTAAAACATTTTAAGTTGTTACAAGTTTTAGATGAAAAGACATTTTCACATTTTAAAGCTTTAAAAAGGACAAACCTTCACAATAAAAGTCTAATTTTAACACGTTTGTTTCTCTAACAGTCGGCTTCAGCTTCAGTTATTGAGGGAAACTTTCACCCCAAACACCGTGTCTCCCCGTCTCCCCCTCCTCCCCCGTCTCCCCTCCCCCCTCCTCCCCCGTCTCCCCCTCCTCCCCCCGGCCGCCGGGCGATGGAACATAATCTCGTCTAAAATCAGCGTCTCTATAAATAACGAGCGGCTCAGAAACAGACGCAGCAGCAGCGTCAACACACCGACCACGTTTGTGTTTTGTTGTTTTTAATAAAACTCGTCACGACGTGATGATGACATCATCTGTTTACATGCGAGAGCCTCGCTCTGATTGGCTCCGACGTTTCCAGGGCAACAGCGTCTCTCGTCGCGTCGTTTAAGACTTTTATTTTCTAAATTTAATTGAATTTAAACAACAAAACTAAACTGTATCACGGAGAGGCCGGGCTGTGTGTGTGTGTGTGTGTGTGTGTGTGTGTGTGTGTGTGTTAAACGCAGGTTAATGTGTCTCACAGGGACGACCGGAGCTTTTAATTAGCTGCTTCACTTTAGTCTCTGAGGACACGAACGTCCAGTGAGACTCACATTAACTACCTCAGTCATTCATGTCTGCAAACACACACACACACACACACACAAATATCATATTTTATCTGTATTTTCCCAACTTTGTTTTAGATTTAACAAAAAAAAACACATGAAATAATGAATAATATTCTAATAAATCTATTTTAATTTAATAAAATAAGAAATAATAAAACAGTTAAATCTATTTTTTATGGATTTTATCTATAAAGTTTAATCATTCTAAAGATTTTAACAGAACTAGAGCAAACACATATTTTATTATAAATGTAAATAATGTGTAAAAAATAATTAATATTTAAAAAGTTGTGAATTTATTTCAGATATTTTTATTATTATTTTATTTTTATTTTAATTAAAAACAATTATTTTAATTATTAATGTTACAAATATATTTTTTGTATTTTTTATTTCATAAATTCCTGGTAAAATAGAGACGAGTCGTTAAACTGAGTGTGTGTGTGTGATTTCATTTCCCACAATGCACTGCTCAAAACAGAGGAACTCCACCATCGCACAACAACAACATGCTCTTTGTATGTGTGTGTGTGTGTGTGTGGGTGTGTGTGTGCGCGACACATCATCATCTATGACATCATCTATGACATCATCAGTGTTTCAAACCGTCCACCACAGAAGAAGACGACGACGCATCAGAGACAAAAACAAACTAAAACTAAGTTTCAACTTCAAACAACGTTTGATCAAAGTTCAATGAGACGATCAATTATGTTTAATTATTATTCATTTGAAGGAGCGTTACTGAGGAGGATGAAGATGATGAAACTGTCTCTGAACGTTGAGATGTGAAGATAAACATCAACAAACTCGTCATTTAAGGATTAAAAAGGTGAAATTAATCAATAAAACGTTTTAAATCTAAAGAACAAGATGTTTCGTCTGAGACTTGAACTTCAGCAACAATAAAACTGAACCATAAAGTGATAAAAGTCAAATATTAAACGTGAAGATCAACAGTCACTTTCATGTTTTTAACCAAACGTATAGAAACTATAAGAGATGGAGGCAAACAGGTTAAACAACAACATATTGATCCTACAGGTTTAAATGTTCCTATAATCAATCAGACTCAATAACTTCTGATAATCGACTATAAATCAACACACACTAACTGTGAAGCTTCAAAGACAAAATAAAGTCCATTAAAGTTTCTATAAACTATTAAAAAAAGAAACAAACTGAAGTTAAATCTGATGTGAAACAAACTTCAACTGTGATTAAAGAGAAAAAACAAATAAATTCATGTTAAATTTGACTTAAATCACATTTAACTACAGTTTATAAACAACACGCTGATGAAGGTTAAAACAGAATCAGAAGTGACACTAATGTTGTTAAATCTGATACAAACTAGAGTTTAACAGTCAGTAATTAGAGTTTACATCCTTCAACTCAGTAAAGTTTGTTAAAGGTGTTTTTATCTCTATGACGACGAGTAAAAAGTTTTTAGGGTTTTTACTCTTTAAAGTGACTTTTAACTTAACTGAATCAATACAATGTGATTTAAAGTGAATTCACGACAGATAAAGACACTTTATGTTGATTTACGTTGATGCTATGAAGGTTAAAGGTTAAAACAAAGTTAAATCTGACACAATTTGATGCTAAATTTACTAAAAGTTTGGTTAAAGTCACTACAATCTCTCTGACCATCGACGTAAAGTGTAAAAACAGCTGGAAAATGATGATAAACATCATGTAAACTGACATTAAACCATTTAAAATCACATTATATTGATTCAGTTGGAGTTAAAAGTCACATTAAGGAGTAAAAACCCACAAAAAGACACAATAAAGTTGGTTCAAGTTGCTATAATCTCTGTGATGAGTAAAAAGTGTAAAAAAGTTAAATAAAAGTTCAGTAAATTGACTTTAACTATGTTATACAGATTCAGCTGGAGTTTAAAGTCACTTTAAAGAGTAAAAACTGTCAGAAAACGAGTTAAATACGACTTTAAATCACATTTAACATCAGTTGTCTCAGTTTACGTTGATGCTGTGAAGGTTAAAGGTTAAAAAAAAGAATCAAATCCGACTCAAATGTTGCTGAATCTGACACAAACCTTAGTTTAAGTGTCATTAATAAGTTAAACCAACTTTATTGTGTCTTTTAAGGATTGAGGTTCCTCTACATGTCTGTTTATCACTTTAAAAGAGTAAAACTTGACACTAAACATCATATAAACTCACTTTAATTCACCTTAAATCACATTACACATTTAGTTGGAGTTAAGTCACATTAAAGAGTGAAAAACATTTTACATTTGACTTTAAACCACATTTATCTGCATGTTTCTCACTGATCAAATCTGATGCAATTTGATGCTAAATTTAATACAAACTTGACTTTAACAGTCATCGATAAGAGTTTAAATCCTTCAAAGACACAATAAGGTTGGTTAAAGTTCCTCTACATCTACTTTAATCACTATAAAGAGTAAAACCTGACACTAAACATCACGTAAACTGACATTACTTCACATTAAATTGATTTGGTTGGAGTTAAAAGTCACTTTAAAGAGTAAAAACCCTCAAAAAGACACAATGAAGTTGGTTAAAGTTGCTATCATTTATCTCATTAATGATGTAAAGTGTAAAAACAGCTGGTAAATGACGCTAAACGTCATTTAAACGTAAATTAATTCACTTTAAATCACATGATACTGATTTAGTTGAGAGTAGAGTTAAAAGTCACTTTAAAGAGAAAAAACCCAGAAAAAGACACAATGAAGTTGGTTCAAGTTGATACAACGTCTCTGATGATGAGGTAAAGTGTAAAAAAGTTGAATAAAAGTTCAGTAAAGTGACTTTAACTAAATGTTAAACCTCCACACATGAAGATAAAACGGTTAAATTTACTATAAAGTGAGTTAAAGTGAGTTTTAGAGAGTTAACGTGTAGTTGTAGTAGTTGTAGTTCCTGAGCAGGGAGGAGGTGCAGAGACCATAGCAACCATGATCCGACAGCGGAGACACAGGAGGAGGAAGCCCCATCAGCTCACCTCTTCTCCCGGACACTCGAGCCGCCGCCGGGGCCCCCTCCGCTCCGTCAATCATTGACCCGGGTCCCGCTGATCAAACACCGCGGTCCCTCCGACACACGACAGCCGCAGACTGAGCTTCACCCGCCGGGGCCGCGCCAGCATCCTCCGACCGTCGGGGACCAACACGGAAAACAGCCGCCCCCCTCCTCCTCCTCCTCCCTACAACCTCCCCCTCCTCCTCCTCCTCCACGGAGGAGCTAACGGCTAAAGCTAACCGCGAAAAGTTGACAGAGTCGACGGTTCGACACCGACGACGCTTTAAAGTGTCTCAATAAACCGAGTTGACGTTTAAAATGGAAGTTAAAGCTGCGGATGATGTCGAAAGACAGAAAAGAGACGGAGGAGGAGGGAGGAGGAGGGGGAGGGTGAGGAGGGGTGAGGAGGAGGAGGAGGAGGAGGAGGAGGAGGAGGAGGAGGAGAGGGGGAGATGCAACAGGCGTCACGTCGATGCTGCTGCTGCGCGTAACCGGAGACGGTGGAAAAAAGTCTGAGAAACGCGGTGAAAAAGTCACCGAACAACGACAGAAACTCACCGGTGTCGAGCAGCGGTTCGTCCCCGGGCGCCTCGACGCCGCCGCGGCGCAGTTTGTCAATGAACGGTGCTCGGTTTGTCGGTAAATGTGTCCGGGCAAGGTCACAACGACGGCGTCGAGTTAGCGGCAGTTAGCGACGGAACTAACCGGAAACGGCGGCTACCGTCCCTACAAAATAAAACTCACACGCGATGAAAACGTCGCGTTTTCTTGGTTTTAAACCACTTTAACGACACATTTACACAGTTTTATTCATAAGTACTAATAAAACAACACCAATCGATTACAATTAATCTGATTCAAGTGGATAACATTTAAAGAACGAACTTTTAAAGCGTTTAAAACAACTTTATCTCACTTCCTGTTGCTGCTGAAGAACCATAAACTCATGTTTAACATATAAAACAGTTTCCCATCAACTTATTATTAAGAATCGAGATTAAACAGCAACTCGTCATGTGATGCATCACATGACACACTCCATCCAGCAGCATCACTCTGTCGTCAACTTCACACACACACACACACAGAGAGAGAGAGAGAGAGAAGCTGACTCCATCATTATTACACACACACGCGCTTAGAAAAAGGGTAATCAACAGGTGGTTTTACTTTGAAGGAACACACCGACCGGAAGTATCGGCTGCTACTTTGCCATCAACTTGCCTGGTTGGGTAGATTTACACATGGCCACCACTAAACAGCGAGGCTCCGACCAAAGTGCACCCGAGATATGGATGCTCGACTCCGGCGGTGAAGCAGACTTTGACCCCCCTCCCCCCCCCCTCCCTCCCTCACCTCACCTCCCTCCCTCCTCCCGCCGCCCTCCCCGCGAGGCAAAAAAAACACCGAACAAACAGCTCCGAAACGTGCACGCGAAGGGTGAAACACTAATATATATATAAATATATAAATACACACACAAGTGTGTGTAAAGTTGTTAAAAGTTGCAACAGAAACTGAATCAACATTAATAAATAAATAAAACGAGCTGCAGCGGTTGAATGAGGAAGAGCTGAGGCTGAATTCCACCGCTTGGATGCGCATCAAACTAGGAAGCAGCGCGTGCACAACATCTCCGCTTTAACTTTAACTTTAACAAACCGACACACACACACACACACACACACACACCGGACCGATCCTTTTACAGAAACACACCGACACAAGCAGCGATGGAGACAGAAACAAACTTACGCTTCACTTTGTTGGGGTTGGGCTGTTTGCGCCGAGACATCGTGGCGAGGATGATGATGATGATGGTGATGATGATGGCGATGGTCGCGGTGGGTGCGATGATGACGATGATGAGCTGTGATGATGATGATGGTGGTGATGATGATGAAGAGGAAGGGAGGGAGGTGGAGGTGGTGGGTGGGTGGTGAATAGATACCCCCCCCAAAAAAAAAAAAAAAAAAAAAAAAAAAGGGAGAGAGAAGCTGTAAACTCGCTCCGGAGAGGAGAGGAATCAAAATGGCGTTTCCGAAGGGATGTGCAAACTTGGACAAACTTTACTCCGGCTTCTCCTCCTCCCCTCCCTCCCTCCTCCCCTCCCTCCCTCCTCCCTCCCCCTCCCTTCACAACCTCCTCCTCTCCAGCCTCTCTTCCTCTCTTCTCTCCTCTCGGAGAAGGAGGAAACAAAACAAAACAAAACTTCAAACAAGCGTCGAGATCGAACGTTCTGTTGATTCTATTTTATTTTACTTTTATTGTTTTATCTAATCCCTCCCCCTCTACCTCCCTCCCTCCCCCTCTCTCTCTAAACCTGATAAGTAAAGCTCATCACGTGTTGTGTCTCCAGTCTCCAGGGGGACGTGGCTACCGAGCATCTCCGTGTTTTTTATAATGCACGCGGAGCAGCGCGCGGCGCTTCCTCCCCGGTAAACACATCATCATCATCATCATCGGTGAAGTGATGGAGGAGAAAATAAATCAAACTTATTGATCAGTGTAAAAAGAAATAAGTTCAAACTTTTATTTGAGTCACGCGCTTATATCACTTTTACGCATCGAGCTGCAGCAGCACGCGCCCACTTTTAATCAACTTTAACGACTTAATCAGCGCGGTGACGTCACTCCATCAACGTTTAAGTCGTCGTCATCGATTGTCGGTGAAATTCACTGGTTTCGTTCATCACGTGTTTCTCGGTTTAACAGATAAAACAGAAACTGTTTCTTCGCCTGCTCTCAGCTGCCGCCGCAGACATCGCGAGGTTTCAGTGCAGATATCGCGATATTTGTTTCAGAGCAAAGATGCCAACCGTCAGTCTGTCAGTAAGGTGTGTGTGTGCGTGTGTGTGTGTGTATGTGTGTGTGTGTGTGAAGGAACGAGGTCACTTTGAAGTCACAACCCGATCACTTCCGGTTTGAAAAAAAAATCCCTGATCAACATGTGGCACGTGACATGTTATTAACTAAAACAAACAATCTCATCTAACTCTGACACACTAGTAAACAACAGTAGAGTAATTCCACCTTAAACCAGTAAAACTTTAATGAGTAACAGAGTCACAATAAAATCTTTCCACCTTAAATCTCAGACAGTTGGACGTGTTGGACGTCTCAGTGTCTCATTGTTACATTTGTCTCTTCCTCTGTCCTGGTTGAGCTCCTCCTCCTCCCATCATCCTCTGCTGGAGAGAGGAGACAGGCATCTCTCCTCCCATCACACCTCCCCCATCCTCCCCTGTCCTGTCCTCCCCCTAGAGGCAGCAGGAAGAGCCTGCATCTGTCTCAGCTGGTTCAGCCTGTTGCTGATGGAGGAAGAGGAGGAGGAAGAGGGGGCTGATGGGAGGATTTTTTGGTGTGAGCAGCACTTTGCATCATGGGTAAATTTATTCACAGAGTGAACTGATCTGAGATCAGATAATTAGATTATCAGTTAAAAATCAGTGAATTTAAATAAAAGTATTGAGAGTCAATGACCCCAACTCGATCGTCTCTGAGGTGGACCTAGCTAGCATTAGCATTAGCTGTGTTAGCTGCATTTTGCTATAAATCTAGCTAGTTCGAGCTAGGTTAATAGTAACGTACAGCTAATGCTAATGTTAGTTTTTACGTTTCTATGAACTTAGCTAACACTAGCATTAGCTGTACTTTACTATAACCTAGTTAGCACCAGCATCAACTGTGATTTCCTTTGAAACTAGTTAGCACTAGCATTAGCTTCACGTTACAATGAACCTAGTTAGCACTAGCATTCACAGTACTTCACTATAACCTAGTTATCATTAGCTGTAATTTAGGCTACCATGAAGCTAGTTAGCATTAGCATTAGTTTACATTACTACGGACCTAGCTAAAACTACCATCTGTACTGTATTTCACTGTGAAACAAAGTGTTAGCCTTCATGTTACAGTAAACCAAGTTAGCACAAGTGTTAGCCATACTTTCCTATTAGCCAAGTTAGCACTAGCATTCACTGTATTGTACTATGAACGTAGCTAGCTGTAGTGTTTGATGTACTTAACTGTGATTCAAATGAGCACTAGCAAAAGAGCTACTTTTAGTTTTAAGAGCAAGATAAGTGAAGTGTTTTACAGAACTTATTTAAACATTTTATTTAAACAATGTATTTTATTTTCATATAGTTTGTTGTTTTTAAAACACGTGTCGTTTCTGTAGCTTTTATTTTCCACCATAACGTTAAAACATACAAGGACTGAGATGCATCGAGGTGATAAAACCAAGCTCACCTCTGCACCTCCTGCATCCTGCAGCCCGAAAAAAAAAAAAAAAAAAAAAAACAGAGGCAGCAGCACAGAGAGTGTGATGTTATTTATTGGACTGTAACCATGGAGCTGTTGCTGGGGAACGAACCATCGCTAACAAAAGGGTGGATTCATCCATTTATCCAGTGGAAAGGAGGAGGAGGAGGAGGAGGAGAGGCATCCCTAAACACTGCAGCAGAGGAGAATCTGAGCTGCAGTTTCCCAATGCACAGAGAGTTAGTTAAACTTTAATATGAACAAAGTTAGCACTAGTTAGCTAAACTCTATCATTAACAAAGTTAGAACTAGTTAGCCATACTTTAATATTAACAAAGTTAGCATTAGAGTTGGAGTTAGCACTAAAGTTAGCTTTAATTTAGTATACACAAAGTTAGCGCCAAATTTAGCAAAACTTTAATATAAGCAGAGTTAGCACTAGATTCAGCTATACCTTAGTATAAACAAAGTTAGCACTAGAGGTAACTAAACTTTAATGTTAACACAGTTAGTGCTAAAGTTAGAGTTAGCGCTAGAGTTAGCCATACTTTAATATAAACAAAGTTAGCACTAGCAGGGGAGGAGCATCAATGAAGAGAAGAATCTGAGCTGCAGAGTTTCTCAACGTACGATGAGTTGACACAGTTGTTGATGAAACTTTACACACTCCTCCTCCTCCACCTCCTCCTCCTCCTTCTTCATTGGAGCAGCAGTCACATGAAGCCAACACCTGTCGACAGTGTGTATGTGTGTGTGTGTGTGTGTGTGTGTGTGTGTGTGTGTGTGGGGGGTGAACTCTTGTTTCTCCAACACATGTTAACGTTCGTCTGCTCCTCTGACTCTGAAGATGTTTAAAAAGCTAAAAAGGATGCAGCCTGAACATGTGCTCCAAGGCCTGCAGGAGGAGGAGGAGGAGGGGGAGGAAAAACCGGTTTCCAATAGTGACGGATGATTTGTAGGTAACAGTTGTTTGCCTTGCAGCCTGAAGCCCTGCCTCCGTCTGCAGAGTTCAAATCACACCCAGGACTCAGCTTCACTCTCTGAGCTGAAACGTTTCACTCTTCATCACTTTAAATCAACATTTTGTGTCTAAAACACAAAGAGATCAAACATCAGCAACATCCAGAAGATTCAATGTGCAGTTAGCGTCAGTTTACTCAGAAACAAAGGGTTAAACTTTATAGTACTCTGAACAAAGTTAGCACCAGAGTTAGCTATACTTTAATACTGAGCAAGTTAGTACTAGCTTTAGCTGTAAATGACTTTACAAAAAGGAGTGCTAGTATTAGCTGTTCTATACTATAAAACAAGTTAGTGCTGACGTTAGCTGTTCTTTACTGGGCCTAAAGTTAGCATTAGCATAACGTCCAGAAAAAGTTTGCTTGTGCTAATTTAAGAAAAAAATTAAGTACAGCTAACACTAGAGCTCATGATAAAGTGCAGCTAACGCATAATCTTTAATTTACTGCAATCTGCAACGGCACCACTAGATGTCAGTAAATACCACAAACTTTATGTCACTAAAAATACCAAAATTATAACCTAAGACATGCTATAAAGTCTTTGTTGGATGCTTTGGTTCAGTGGTGTCCAATCCAGGGGTCAGGACCCCCAGAGGGTCGCCAGATAAATCTGAGGGGTCGTCACATGACTGAAGATTTCACAAGGCTGCTAGAGGGTTAAACTTATAATCTGTGTGTGTGTGTGTGTGTGTGTGTGTGTGTATCTGGACAGACCAGTTTTGTGATGCTGACACGTTAGATACAGTTGCCATGACAACAGCTCACTTGTTGCCGTCGGGGTAAGGAGAGCGGTTGGGGGTGTTGACAGCTACACACACACACACACACACACACACACACACACACACACAGATTACAACTTTAACCCTCAAACAGCCTTGTGAAATCCTCAGGGTTCACTAGGTTCATTGTAAAGAACAGCTAATGCTAACTTGGGTCACAATAGCTTAAAGCTAACACTTTGGTTCACATTGTATGGTTATGGCTGTAGCTAACAGTTAGCAGCTAAGTACAGCTAACACTGACGCTAACTCAGAAAGAAATACAAATACCCAGCACTAGCGCTAACTTGTTACACAGAAACACAAAAGCTAACGCCTTTGTTCTCAGTACAGCTAATGCTAGTGCTAACTTGTTTCATAACAACCTACAGCTAACGCTAGTGCTAACTTGGTTCTCAGTAAACTACAGCTAACACTAGTGTTATCACTGCACCTTTAACCATTTCAGTTCTTGTTGTCAGCATTTTATTTTACATTTTAAGCTAACAGCTAATGCTAGTGCTAACTTAGTTTCTTGGGCATGTACCGATAAATAAATGTTAGCTGTGGTTCACAGTAATGTATGGCTAATGCTAAGAGGTAACTTGCTTTAGAATAAAGTACAGATAATGCTAGTATTGCTTAGGTTAGCTAATGCTATTGCTAGCATCAGCTTTTTTTCATCAGTTGTTTTATTAGCTGCGCTGAACTGAAACGCTCCCGTCATCAGAAAACTGTGATGATGATGATGATGATGATGAAGAAGAAGAAGAACGGTGTCGAGTGTCGTCTGAGTTACTGACCAGTCTAATATTAACACCAGAGATACGACTGTCATCACCGTAGCAACAGCAGCACAGTCACACACATTATTATTATTAACACAGTTTGGTTTATTATTAGATTCACTGTTGTTGTATTGACTCTAATATTAATTTATATTATTATTTTCCCATATATATATATATATATATATATATATATATATATATATATATATATATATATATATATATATATATATATATATAATAAAAAGTATATAAAATTAGCTTATATATGAATATATAATATAAATATTATTAATGACAAATTAAAAAGTAAAATGTTTAAACAGAAAAATGAGAAATTTAAATAAAAGTAATAACTTTAACTTGAACTTGTACTAGAAAAGTAAATTGTCTCCAATTAAATTGTTATTTAATTAATAATTAAACGATTGAAACAAAATAAAATGTATGTATATAAATATATAAAATATTAATATAATAAATGATTCTAATGAAACCGTTGAGGTTTAAAACAAAACTCTGACTCCATCTAGTGGTCAAACTGTGACATTGACGTTTAACACGATAAAATCTAAAATATAATGTTTCTAAATGTATTTTCATTATTAAATAAAATCAAGTTTCTACTAATTATTTGTCTATTGATCAGGTGTATTGATCAGTGGAGACTAGTCATTGATTGCTGATAAGCTTTAATAAAGGTTCAATGAAAAGAAAAGAAACAATCACATCAGTTTTCATCTGAAATCAACAATTTTCTTTTTAAATCTGTAAATTCTGTTTTTAAACATGTAACAGATGTTTTCACTTTAAAATGAGAGAAATGTCACTTTTTTAAAATCAATTAAAAAAAAAACATTAAAACTGATTGAATTTGTGTCGTTACAATAATTCACGATTGATGATTTATTTTGTTACAATGTTTTTGTCGTTTCTGGAAAAAAATCAAATCAGTTTGCTCTGAAAATTATTAATTAATGAACTAATTAATCGATTGATTTGTTGAAAACTTCAGATAATTTGTAGTTTTGATTGAAGTGAAATAAAAGAAGAAAACAAATCATTAAGACAATAATTGGTGCTGTTTGTTGGCTCCGCCCACTCGGCCTGAAGCTGCTGTGATTGGTGGACATGGCGCGGGAGGGGGCGTGGTCACGGTGCTGTGGACCAATCATCTCATGGCGAGATGATGCAATCAGCAATTCCCCACACCTGAAAGATACACACCTGGTTTCAACTGACGCAGCTCTGAATGCTAACATGCTAACATGCTAACTGTTAAAGTTGTATGTATTGTTTTATAAATGTCTCGATATAAACTGATACGAAACTATAAACAATATATGATTACAACAACATTTCGCGAAAAACAAAACAACAAATTATAAAAGCTACTGGGCGTTAGCATGCTAATGTTAGCATGTTAATTAGCTAACACTAAAATAATGTTAATGGGTTTGAGGTATTTTACAGCAACATTACGAGTTAGCATTTAGCAGTTAGCATATTACTGTCAGTGTTAAACAATTACTATTAGCAAAATAGGCTAATGACAATGTTAGCACGTTATGCTAGTATTAACACAAACATGTTAGCATCTTATTCATGGACATTTGTTTAATATTTTGAACATTTAGCAGTGTTAGCATGCTAATGTTTGGTGTGACTGGTTTGCTGGGATTAGCGCATGCTAATAGGCACAAATGTTAATATTAACAATCAAGACATGTTGTCAAATAATGTCATGTTAGAAAGCATGTTAATATGCTAATGGTGAACTAAAATCAGCATGCTACATGCTAGCTAGCATGTTAACATCTGTGTGAAATACAGGTTTATTTGTTCTTGTTATTGTTGTCGGATGTTACAAGTTACATATAGTTAGCGCATTAGTATGCTAATTGTAAAATTCTTTTTGTATAGTTTCAGCAACAAATTAGCTTTAAAAAAATTGTAATATATTGTCATGCTAATGTTTGGTGCTGATATTAGCTCTACAGTTAATTTTGTTTGTGGAAAGCTAACATGTAGCATAGCATGGTTAGCAAACTTAGCACATGAACATTCTGTGTGTACAACTTTCTTAGTTTTTTTGAAATTGCAAAATGTTTGCATGCTAAGGTTTAGCAATGATATGATTTTAGCATACGTTAGCGCATTAATTGAAGTGTGTCTGTTGTGTGTTGCTAAGTACACACATGTCAATGAGCGTTTATCAGTGCTAGCTCTGTAAAGTTTTACTAACACGTAGAAGTAGTAGCTACGATGAGCGTCAGCTTCACCACGTTATAAATTGTCATTTAACACTTTAGCAGATTTAGCGTAACATTGCTAACGTTAGAATCATGTCACATGACGCTGACGTGAGCTGGTCACATGATCAGAGTAAGCCGCCTGAGTCACCTGACGCAGGTTCCTACTGTCCATGACGGCGACGATGCGCCGCGGTCCGTCCAGCCGAGGGGAGAACGACTCGGTCCAAGAGATCGAAGCCTGAGGTTCAATGACGCTGGAACACAAACGGAAACATTGAAACGTTAAAACACGTGACGATAGAACCGTCGCGCGTGTTTTAAATGACGTCACCTGTAGAAACGTGTCCTGACTTCAATGAGCCCGGGACCCTCCATGGCCAGGGACACGTCCTGCAGCAGGAAGTTGAACGGGTTGGTGAAGGAAACGGTGACAAACATCTGCCGATGCACCTGAGGCTGCCCGCTCACCTGGAGACACAGGGGGCGGGGTTACAACACTGACGTACACTGTAAAACACTGATATTAAAACACTGACGTACACTGTAAAACACTGATATTAAAACACTGACGTACACTGTAAAACACTGACGTACACTGTAAAAAACTGACGTACACTGTAAAACACTGACGTACACTGTAAAACACTGACGTACACTGTAAAAAACTGACGTACACTGTTACAACACTGACGTACACTGTAAAACACTGACGTACACTGTAAAACACTGACGTACACTGTTACAACACTGACGTACACTGTTAAAACACTGACGTACACTGTAAAAAAAAAAAGACATACACTGTAAAACACTGATATTAAAAGACTGACGTACACTGTAAAACACTGACGTACACTGTAAAAAACTGACGTACACTGTTACAACACTGACGTACACTGTTACAACACTGACGTACACTGTTAAAACACTGACGTACACTGTAAAAAAAAAAGACATACACTGTAAAACACTGATATTAAAAGACTGACGTACACTGTAAAACACTGACGTACACTGTAAAAAAAACTGACATACACTGTTAAAACACTGACGTACACTGTAAAATAAACTGACATACACTGTAAAACACTCATATAGTAAAACATTGACATACACTGTAAAACACTGATATTAAAACATTTCATAAACTGTAAAACACTGATATTAAAACACTGACATACACTGTAAAACACTGATATTAAAACCCTGACATACACTGTAAAACACTGATATTAAAACACTGACATACACTGTAAAACACTGATCTGTAGTAAAAGGAGGCAGTACCATCATGGTGAGACTCGGGGTCTGCAGCTCCACCACCTTCATGGCGCTCACTGATTGGTTGTTAGAGTTAGCGGTCAGGATGAAGGAGAGACATATCTGAGAGCCCAGGTGAGGAAAGTACTCCTGGGCCGTGACCTTCAGGTTCACACGCTCCGCTGCAACACACACACACACAGAGTTGGTAATCGTACGTGTGTTTCCGTGACAACCATGCAGGGGGGCGGCGAAGCTCACTCTGATTGGCCGGCACCGTGACGCTGAAGTTCAGGTTTTTGAAGTCAGTGGACGTGACACCGGTGTAGAACACGACAGACCCCGACAGGTGACACAGGACCGTCTGAGGAAAACCACCGTGGTTCTGGAAATCCACCGCCAGGGTCAGGTCATCACCCAGCATGCACTGCAGCATCACACACAGGAAGTTCTAGTACTGACAGGTGGTGAGTGTTCAGGTGCGTGTGTGTGTTCAGGTGTGTGTGTGTTACCTGGTCGGTGGTGATGTCAACGGTCAGTGTGGCGTCAGGTAGTTGAGAGTGATCTCTCTCACAGCCGTACTCCTCAGCCCGAGACATCACAGTGTTGTTCTCTGCGCTGCCTGAAGACAGTCACATCTGTCTCACATCTGTTTACCTGTGTGTGTGTGTGTGTGTGTGTGTGTGTGTGTTACCTTCAGGGGGTTTGTAGGTGAGGGTGATGTCCACAGGTGACGTTGTTCCGATTCCTTTGGTATAAATCATTTGTCCAATGTGAGTCTTGTCGACTTTGAACGGAGTCAGACTCCCGTATCGATCCCGGGTTATAAACACCACGTCACTGTTCACCTGAACGGATTTTTGATTATAGATCATGTTTGTAATCAAAATGTTTGTTTTATATTAATTAAAAGTTAAATCATCAAACCTCAGCAAAGACGAACCCGCTGTCAAATGGGTGACACAGCAGACCGGACTTGATGGCTGCAACCGAGGCCGGACCACAACGGAAGTGTCCTGAAACCAGACAGAGAGACAAGTCACATGTCTGTCTGTCTGTCTCTGTCTGTCTGTCTGTGTCTGTCTGTCTGTGTCTGTCCTACCATCACTGGTCTCCTGTGGCGTAGCGTCCACCACCTGCCATCCTCCAAACTCCGGCGGCAGGTCGTAACGAGTCATGAACACCTCATTCCAGCAGTGATAGTTCCTACAAGATGAGACGTAAAAACATCCTGTTTTTATTCACATCTTCATTAAAACTACGAATTTACCTTTAGCAGTTTTACGACGTCTTCACAACCACACAAATGTCTGTCACCACGGAGGAGAAGTTAAAATCATTACTGTCAATGAAGTCTGGAGCACCTTGTAGTGACCATTAAAACACTGTAAAACACATTAAACACTGACATGAATGAATTTAATATGACACTTTACTTTCTGGGCTCAAGAAGTAGCTAACGTTAGCATCAGCTAATGCTAACTTTGGCTATTTCACTTTAACTTGAACTTAACTTTTGTTTTATTTGGTTAAATTATATTTTCTTGGAACTAACACTTTTTTTTACAAGGCTAAGCTAATTTAAGTTAGGATAAGCTAAGCAAGGTTAAGCTAAGCTAAGATAAATATAAATGAAGTTAAGCTAAGCTAAGCTAACTCCACTAAATTGAACAGGGATTACTTGCCAGCTTGATTCAACATATGAAACTGTAACTTTGTTACTGTGATAAATTCAATTCTATTATAAACTAGAACTCGTGAAGATGTTTAAGTTATGAAATCAAATTTTTTGTTAGAAAATGTAAAGTTAGTTGGAGCTGATCTGCCTCAGGTTTCAGGTGTATATGAGATATGAGACGGACCAGATGGAGTCTCTGGTGTGACGTTTGTCTGGGGTCCCATCGGGTTTGAAGATCAGGTCGGTCTTCAGGTTCCCCGTGTTGTCATGAGCTGAGGAGAAGTTGGTGATGACTCTCGCCGGGATCCCGAGGCAACGGAGGACTGAAACATTTAAATCAACATCAACGGAAGGAAACAAGTTGATATGTTCAAGACGCTACAGATGTGTTTCACTCCACAATTATCAATTATCACAACAAGTTATCAAGTATCTGTAACTCTGTTACGTGTTTGTGTCATTTGTCATTGTTGTAACTGTCTGAGGTCGTGTCTGTCTCTTTGTAGTCGTGTCTGTCTCTTTGTAGTCGTGTTCGTCTCTTTGTAGTCGTGTTCGTCTCTTTGTAGTCGTGTTGCGTCTCTTTGTAGTCGTGTTGCGTCTCTTTGTAGTCGTGTTGCGTCTTGTGGTGACCTCGGGTCTTACAGGTGTTGAAGACGCCGGCGAACACCCAGCACTGAGCGAAGCAGACAGGGACGCCGGTGTTGACATACTGCAGCAGGATCCTCACGCTGCCGGTCCAAGACGTCGGCGATTTGCCCATCGAGAAGTCTTCGCTCCAGTTCCCGACCATGACGCCGTTATCGTCCTGAGAGTTTAACTGAGGACGGAGGGAGGTCAAAGGTCAGAACGCGACGTCACCACAAAGCTCTGAGGTCTGTAGAGACGACGTGTTCTCACCATGGCTGAACCCTTCCTGACCAGCTTCACCACGTCACCGCGGTTGTAGATCGGCATCTGAGATGCATCCAGGATGTGAATACACGCGTTCAGGATACCACGTTCAAACTGTGGAGAGGAAACACTACCTGAGTAGAAGTAGAGACACTAGAGTGAAGTAGAGACACTAGAGTAGAAGTAGAGACACTAGAGTAGAATAAAATAACTTTGGTAGAAGTTCAAGTCGTCACTAGAATGATTCTCCAGTAAAAGTCTTAAAGTATCTAGTATTTACTGTACTTCAGTATGACAGTAATCTATAAGTAAATGTAGTTAAGTGTAGAAAGTAAAAGTACAAGTACATGTTAATAAAACAGAAGAATATTATGAAGTTTATCCAGCACTTTAAAACATGGAGCTACAACAATCTTCATAGACAATGAATGAGTCTGAACTAAAGAACTAAAGTTTTTTCACTAAATGTAAATGTGTGTTTATATTGATATTGATTGATATTGTTTGATATTGATTGATTGATATTGTTGAAGTTTCTCCATCATCCACCTTTAAGATGGAGCCTCCATCAACCCTCAGACATGGTGTTGATGGTCTAAACAGTCACAGGTCGACTTAGAGTCAAAACACCACATTTATTCATAAGTGTCGTTAAGTTAAAATGTAGTGACGTCGTAGTTAAAGGTAGTTTACTTGTCCAAACACCCAGTTCCGTTGAGACACTGATCCCACTGCTCCCTGGTAGATCACACCGATGTCGTTCAGGACGTACTCTCCTCGTTCTCTGTCGTTGGGAAGAAACACGGCGTCTTCTGCAGAGAAACATTTAGTCAAAGTTTCATTCAGTCAGAGTTATTTTAGTCAGTCCTATTCGCCAGCAGGGGGCAGTGTGTCGTTCCTACCTGGACACCAGGCGTTGAACAGCAGGTACAGGTCGGTGCTCGGGTCTCTCCTGGTCCTCTGTAGACCGCCGCCGGCCACGATCGCCACGTACGTACGAAACTTCCCCACGATGGCGTTGGGAGTCGGAGTGACGCCGAGGATCACGGCCTGACCCTGAGACTCTACGATACGACCGGACCACGGACCGCCGGGACGGGTCCCGAACGTCACCACCACCAGGGAACCTTTACTGGGACTGGGGTTAGAACCTGGAAGAGGAAACAAGGGGATTAAATGAGGAGAGGAGGCCAAGAGAGGAGGGGAAGAAGGAAACAAGCACTGACCAATCAGGAACTCCAGCTGGAAGTCGTCTTCGGGCGCCAGCGGGCGATTGAACGTTACCCTGACGACGAACTCCTGACCCCGACGAACCACCAGGTTGTTGATGTCGTAGGAGCCGGTGAAGTGTTTGGGTTTGTTGACCTGCTGACACATGTCGACGTGTTGCACCGACAGGAAACCTGACAAGGACATTTGATTGGTTAAGAGGCCGTCACATGACGTGGACGCCATGTTTGACCTCTGACCTCTGAGTGTGACTCACCTCCAGCGGGGGGCGGATACCCACGGGGGGCGCCGCCCACCGGAGCGTCGTCACCGTCATCAAAACGCTCAAACTCTGGGAAGTCTTCGTCCACGGCACCGAGGTTCGAGGTCGGCACCTGAAAATCATCATCATCATCATCATCATCATCATCATCATCATCATCATCATCATCATCATCATCATCATCATCATCATCATCATCATCATCATCATCATCATCATCATCATCATCATCATCATCATCATCATCATCATCATCATCATCATCATCATCATCATCATCACTGTCGTCGTCATGGTGATACCGGTTTACTGTAGCGCCCCCTGTAGGACTTTGACTCGCTGGTTGTCGACATGACGTTCACTGGACTGAAAGAGAGAAAAAAAAGATTTGATTAAAATGAAAAAAAAATTAAATTAAATATTAAAATGTTGTGTGAGAAATTAAAATATACAAGAAATAAAAGAATATTTAGTTCAGAGGAAAAAGAAAAACTTACACATTTTAAATTAAACAAAAACAAATATTATTTCACAATAAATTACATCAGAACTGAGAGCTTTTATTTTGACATGAAGTTAATAAAATAAAATAAAATTCATTTTGATTGTGGATTCAAAGTTTTTGATTCTTTTTTCTTTCCTTAAATACTATTTTAAATTAAATTGAATTTAACTTATTTTAATTTAATTTAATTTAAAAACAATCAAATCCTTGATAGAAAATAAATATTCAGTTCAGTTTTTTAGATAAAATATTAAACTTTTTTTTTCAAATAATTATTTTGCAGCAAAATGAAATAAAAAAAATCAAAATAAAATAAAATAAAATAAAAATACAATAAAATAAGTGAATATAAGGTCTCACCGTTCAGATGAAGGAGAGTTCGTCTGTTGAGTCTCAGTTGATGATCAACGACTTCAGCATCAGTTTATATAGACGATGAACACACACACACACACACACACACACACACACACACACACACACACACACACACACACACACACACACACACACACACACACACACAGCTTCCTCTTTTTACACATATTGTTTTATTTCTTCTTTATTTACTTATTTCTCTGAATGTGAGAAACATTTATAAATGTTTATTTTCACAATTCAATTATGTTTATATTGTTACATTTAATTTAATTTAATCTAATTTAATGTTCAACTGTAAAAACAAATTAATTAATGAAATATTTGAAAGTTTGTGTGTTTTTATTTTAAACATTAATGAACTTTTAATCTTTAATATCTTTAATTTTTAATCAGTTTATTTTTTATTGTCAACTGTTTTTATTGTAAATTTACAATAAACAAAAAAAAAATAAAAATAGAAACAATTGACAGATGTTGTTGATTTGTTCTTATTTCCATTTTACAAGTGGTGATTAGTTATTGACTAGTTATTGATTATTTATGTATTTTCAACAGTAGAAGATGTTTATGACAAAAGTGCTGAATCGTCTGTTTTTACAACAAATAAAAGAATCAGCTTTAATTTTGTAAGTAACTTCCTGTGACCTCGGCCGGGTCGTCCTGACCCGATGCGGCCGATTGGTCAAATGTTCAACTTCCTGTTCTGCTCTGACCAACAACAACTGAACGTTTCACTTCCTCAGAAAAACAAACAACACAAACAAAATCATGAACCAGAGTCTCCACCAGGGGGCGAAAGAGTCTCCACCACGGTGGTGGTCTGAGGACGTTAAACACGTCGCAGCATGTGGACGGAGATTTCTTCTTCTTCTTTGTTCCTCTCTCTGGTCACACTGAGCTACACTGTCCAACACTGCCCCCACGGTTTCTGGTGATGTTACTGCGTCTGATGCTGCTGATACGGATCAGTAAGATCCTGAAAACCACCACGTTATTAACGTGATGACGGACGAAAGGCTGCGTCTCCTGTGTGGAGCAAAGATGGACGTCAGATTTATCTCCATTTACCACCAGGGGGCAGCAGAGAAGAACTGGATTTTCTTGCTAACGTTAACGTGTTAGCTTTAGCTAATAAACTGTGACTATATGGATAAAGATTCAGGTTTATTCTACAACGGCAGCGTTGGTTCTGATGAAATTAAAGATGGTTCTGGTTTAATGTAAATAAACTCATTAATATTTGAAATGAATCAAATTGAAGCAGAAGAAACAGAAAAAAGTGTTTGTGAATTTTGTTTTTCTTGAACATTAAAGTTTGTTGATGTAAAAACAATGAACCTGTGTGAAGTTAATGTCGACGATAAAAACACTGATCCTTTAACATTCATTTCTAAAATTTATTTAAAGTTAAATTTGACATTTTATTGTAAAGAAACTTCATTTCCAGGGTCCAGTGGTAGTTTCTGTTTGTTATAAAAAATAAAAAAAAAGCTGCTCTTGTTAATTAAAACATCAACACGTCAGCGACCAGAAACTTCGGAAACCTCAGACGTTGGAATTTTCAGAAAACTTGGAGTAAAATGTTCCAATGTTGCAAATTGATGTTTGTGTGTAAAACGGTGACGAACACGTTGTTGAGGTTCGTCTCTAAACCAGAAGGTGGACGTCAGGACGGTGTTAAATCATCTCTCTCCTCCGCGTCAACATCTAATCTGTCACCGTGAAGTGTTTTTTATTCTCGTCGTTCTGGGCAGACGGCCCAGTCACAAGTAAAAACCATTGAGTCTTCAGGTTTCAGGTTTCGCTTCGTCCCCGCGGAGGGTGAGTCGCCGTCTCTCACCTCCTGATCTTCATGACTCATCAGGACCCGACCGAGGCCTGTTGTGGTTTGTCAGCAGATCTGCTGTCGTCTCTCAGCGCTCAGGACGAAACGAGATGAGAAAAAAAAAAATAAAATAAAATAATAAAAACCACCAGGATAGAAAAGTGGACAAAAGAAAAATGGGACATTAAAGAGACGAATGAGGCTGAAATGAAGCAAAGTTATTAAAGACGAAGCAGCAGAAAAAGAGACAAAGGAGGAAAAGTTCAGGTCGAGTTGTTTCTGAGTCGCAGGAGGAAGTGAAACAGAGGAGGTCACTCTGCTCCTCAGACTCAAACACGCTGATCTGACGATTCGTTAATATGAAGCGTCAGTCGTCAGTTTGAGGTGAAGTTTAGTTTCTGTCTCAGTAAAATTGTTTCATCTCTTGTCTGATGTTTGTGTTCATGAACTGGAAGAGTCTTAAGATTCATCCTGACAGATTAAAACCAAACTGATGTTTCCTTTGAGTTTTACATCAACTCTTCTGTTCGTGATCCGGGTCACGACGGTCCGGATCATGAAGTGGATGAACGATACGACGGTAAATCGTTGTTTTAAAACACTGGGTCCATCTTGGATTGTTGTGTACAGTTTTCTACAGAAACCTTTTGGGATCAGACGTTGATGAATCTTCTTGTCTTGAGGCCGAACATTGTGATGTTTGATGATGTGTTGATGAAGGACTTTAATCTTTGATCCGTCCTGGACTGGTTGGACCAACATTTCACCAAAGAAGATGATGTTTTGGGATCAACATTAAAGATAAAAAGACCAGACTGTCCCTTAACGAACTCCTCGTTGTTCAGACGTCCAAACTCTGTAGTAATGAACCGTAACATTCGTCCTTGACAGGAAACTGGATCGACCTGCTCCAGAGAAACCTCTTGGCGTCGGTCTCAGAGACGTTAAGACTAGACTGTCTCTTCTCACGAGTCACGATATTTCTGGACTCAACCGTTTGGACTCGTTTTTGAAATCGTTCATCGCTGAAATGTTTTTTCTCCAAAAGGTCAAAGTCATCATGTAAGAGCTGGGAATGATCCAGGAAGCAGTTTCACAACCTGACATTTTGGAGAAAAGATAAAAACACTATATGGTTGTGCAGCTTTTATATGTTTGATCAGAAACATCCTCTGAACGTTGTCCTGGAAGATGATTGATCGTTGTTTCTTTTATCTGCAGTTGGATGTTTTCACCCGTGGTTATGAACTGTTGACGATACCCTGGGTCGACCTCAGAGACTGTCCCTTGATGGATCTGGTTCTCTTGGTCTGAGGCGTCTCTGGACCCAGTGAACTATAGATCTGTTTAGATTCGTCCATTACAACGTCCTTTTTCTTAGAAAGGTCAAAGACATTGTGTAGGACTCTGCTGACTGTGTCTGGGAATCATCCAGGAAGTTTTACAATCTGACATTTTGGAGAAAAGTTAGTTTTGTTGGTTTTTTTAACAAATATTTTCTTTTATCACGGACGTCCTCTGATTTTGGTCCTGATGATGAAAATAGACTCTGGTTCAATTTTCTAGAGAAATCTGTTGTGATCGGTCTTGAAGACGACAAAACTAGACTGTCCCTCGACAAAACCACTTCTCACAAGGCCCAAAGAGTTTCTGGACCCAGTGAGCCAGACTTGTACTTGGATTCGTCCATCGCTGAAATGTTTTTTCTCATAAAGGTCAGAGTCGTCAGGTAGGAGACCGCTGACAATGTTACATTTCCAAAGAGCTGGGAATCATCCAGGAACGAGTTTTACAACCTGACATTTTGGAGAAAAGTTAAAAACACCAGAAAGTTTTGCTGTTTTTTCTTTTTACATCTTTAAAAATGGAGAGTTACAGCGACGTCCTCTGAGTCTCGAGTTCTTCCTGGATTGTTGTTTTGTTTCTGATCTAAAGTTTCACCTGAAGTTCATAACTAGTGAAGACGTCTCAGGATCAACCTGAAGATAAAAGGACCAGACTTGATGAACCCGTTTCTCTTGAGGCCTGAGACCCACCGAGGTGACTCACGTTGCTCTGCATGGACTCTGCTTCTCTGGATGATACTCAGCTCTGTGGTGATGAACCGTTGCCTCATTCATCATCTGTCAGGATCACGTCCTGAGTCCAAGCAGCTCGTCTATCTATCTATCTACCTATCTATCTATAGATAGGTAGATAGATAGATACTTTATTAATGCAGTGAGACAAGAGAGATGAAACCTCAGAGGTCAAAGGTCAAACGTCCCCGTGGTTGTTGTAAAAGAGAAACTCCAGCAACGAAAAAAAAAGGCAAATTAAGGAGCCGGAGTCGTTTCCTCGTATCAAGTTAATTCTCCTTCGGTCTAAACTCGAGACAAACCTCCTCGGAGGTTTGGTGCTGAGCCGAGCGTCTCAGAGCAGCAGAGCGAGCGGCTCGTCGCCTCCTCAGGAGATGGAGTCGATACCCGGCGGTGAGCTGCCGCCGCCAAACCACAGAACCAATTACAGCCTCAACGGGCAGGCGTGTACCGAGGCGGCCCTGTAATTATCCTGCAGGGATCAGAAGAAAACCCTCTCACACACGACCGCGGATAATTGATAAAGAGACGAAGGCGACGACACAAGCAACAACACTGCTCTTTTTATTTTTTATCAAACACAACAGACACTTTAATAACCTGAGATGAACTGAAGTCAACGACTCACTGCCTCACACCTTCATCCTCACACAACGAAACAAGTCACAAAAACCACAGAAAGTCTTAAAAAACAACCGTTTTATTATTAAAAAAAACTGCTTTGTTGTAGATTTTATTTTATTACATTTGAATATTTCAAAACACATGTTTCCACCACCAGGTGGAGACATTGAACAACAAGAAAATGGAGGCAGTGATGATAAATGACGCTGTAGAAACACACACACACACACACACACACACACACACACACACACACACACACAGTCCCATTGAAGAATTTGCTGCTGTGACGTCAGCTTCATTTCCTCAAACAGAGACGTTTGAACGACGCTGTTGGTGATGACAGGCGGCGTCCTCCCCCGTCCTCCCCCGTCCTCCCCCGTCCTCCCCCGTCCTCCTCACCCACAGAAATCCATGATGATGTATTATGTATGTTGTGTCCTTATTACTTGGTCCCCAGCAGCAGCAGCAGCAGCAGCAGCAGCAGCAGCAGCAGACAAACGATCAGTCTCACTTTCAGATTCGACGTCTTAACGTCGACGTCTTAACGTCGACGTTCGACCACAAACAAACACAAACGTTTATAAAGTTTAGTGTCAAAGTCTCACAAACTGAACTGACATGGCAACAACAGGAACCAGAACCAGAACTAAAACAACATCAGACACATGAGAACCAAAAACTGATGACATCTGCTGTCATGTTTTGTTTGTATTTGTTCTTGTTTGAAATTGTTTTGTGATCTTTATGTCTCTTTGTAGTTGTTGTGCGTCTCTTTGTAGTTGTTGTGCGTCTCTTTGTAGTTGTTGTGCGTCTCTTTGTAGTTCTGTACAACCTTCAGACTGTGAAACTATTTTAATCCAAACACAATGAAACACTAACAGGAAGTGAAGGAGCCATGTTAACATTTTCTCAGGGGAACTACTTTCAGTGGCGGATTAATCCACATGACTGAGTATTTGTGACAGCAGAGGGGTGTGTGTGTGTGTGTGTGTGTGTGTGTGTGTGTTCAGGGGGAGGTTGTACTAAGTTAGACAGTTACTACCTACTGTTTACCAGCAGGGGGCAGTGACAACACTGAAGTTGATTAATTTAACTTTAAAAAACATAAGTGGGGCAGGAGGTGAGGAAGTGTGAGTCTGTATCTGATTGGATGAGAGGAGGAGGGTGTCTGAAGGTCAATGTCAAGGTCACACACACACACACACACACACACACACACACACACACACACACACACACACAGACACAGACACACACACACACACACACACACACACACACAGACAGACAGATGTCCATGCAGAGTCTGTCCAAGACTTAAATGTTTTAAAATTGAGTTGATCTGTTGAGGGCCCAAATTACTATGTGTATGTGTGTGTGTGTGTGTGTGTGTGTGTGTGTGTGTGTGTGTGTGTGTGTGTGTGTGTGTGTGTGTGTGTGTGTGTGTGTGTGGTTTCTTCCCCTGCTGCTGCAGCACTGCATCGCCTCAGGGAAACATCTGTGTTAATATGCAGCAGCAGCAGCAGAGTCGGTTTGTTTCAGATTCAGCTGACGTCAGCAGCTGGAGACGATGAGATCCCCCTGTCACACACACACACACACACACACACACACACACACACACACACACACACACACACACACACACACGCGTCCATCAAATTGTTAAATTGTCTCCATTCATACATCAAACCTGACACATTTGTTTTTGTAACATTCATTACTTTCTCTAGCGCCACCAGCAGGTTGAGAAGTGACACGTGTGTGTGTGTGTGTGTGTGTTCGTCGTTCAAACATAATAATTGATTATTGATTAATTTCCTCTATGACCTCGTTCTGTCTCTGACGTCTCTTATTTTGACGATCACTTCCTGTCTACTGCAAAACCAGATCCACCTCAGGACCAGAACAACTGGATCAGACTCTGAGTCTCTCCTCTAGCGCCACCATCTGGTCGACGTTACTGATTAATGTGAACTTTGTTTTTTTAAGAAACCACAAAAAAACAGACCAGGATTTATCTGAACTAAACCAGGTTCACACCTGGACCTGGAACTGGACCTGGACCTGGACCTGACCTGACCTGACCTGGACCTGGACCTGGACCTGGACCTGGACCTGACCTGGACCTAAACCAGAATCACATTCCTAATCAGAAAGACTAATCCAGACCATTTATCTGTCTGGTCTGTCAGATGGTCTTGGTCTGGTCCACTAGTCCTCATCAGACCGATCACAGCCACTGAGTCTGAGAACAGACAAAGGAACCTGAACCTGAACTTGAATGAAACCTGTCGATCCATCACACATTCAATAACTTTTATTGTTCTTAGTCTTCTCAGTCATCTAGCGCCACCACCAGATCCATATTAAGGTTGGTCCATCACCAAGGACACCAGGTCCAGGATCACTGACTCTTGAAGCCACCTGATCCTGATCCTCCAGACCTGATCGGGCAGATCTCAGACCATCGTTGTGTTGAACGTTTTCTTCTTCTGATCAGTTTCAGTTTTGTTCTGAGGAAACTTCAGCTCCGGTCGTTCATCGTCAATCATCAATAACAGAACCAATATTGATTTATTAAAGGTTCTCGGAAAAACCAGGAAACCAGAACCGGTTCTTGGACACGAAGAAACCTGAACCTGAATGAAACCATCAGGTTCTGATCAGGAACTTTTGACCTACTGGTTCCATTAATAATCAAACTCTTCAAAGAATCTGATCAGGTTCAGGTAGAAACTCTTATTTTGAGGTTCTCAGAAAAAACAGAACCGTTCTTGGACATGTTCCCCAGGAAGTCTCCACTGGTTCTATCAGGAACATTTTGTTAAATGGTTCTTCACATCTATGATTATTTATTTTTAAAGACAAACATTAATGGTTCATTTGAAACCGGCTCAGACCAAAGATCCAGTTCTGGAGAATCTAGATCCAGGATGTTTCCACCAGAACCAGACCAGGACTTTCAGTTGATTTAAAAAGTCGATAGAACCTGATGATCCGTTCTTGAACCTGGTCGACTTGAATTAACGAACCGTGACGATGTGAACAGGTTCCACCTGTTGAAACTGACAAAGACTGGTTCGAAAAACTGACGTGTGACGGCGGCGTTCAGCGTCGTTTAACATCGTTAACATCGTTTAACGTCGTTTAACATCGTTAACATCGTTTAACATCGTTTAACATCGTTCAGCGTCGTTTAACATCGTTAACATCGTTTAACATCGTTTAACATCATTAACATCGTTTAACATCGTTTAACATCGTTCAGCGTCGTTTAACATCGTTAACATCGTTTAACATCGTTTAACATCGTTTAACATCGTTTAACATCGTTAACATCGTTTAACAACGTTTAACGTTGTTAACATCGTTAACATCGTTTAACGTTGTTTAGCATCGTTTAATATCGTTTAATATTGTTTATTATTGTTTAAAATCGTTCAGCGTTGTTTCACTGCGGCCTTGTAAATTACAACTGATGATATTGTTTTAATTAATATTTCAAGATTAAGATTTTTTTTAAAGGAAGTTTCTCCGACCATTAAAACGTCCTGATGATCTCGTTGTCGCCACCAGGAGGCGTCTGGACCAGACGTCTCTGACCTGCAGGTGTCGCTGTGGTGAAAAGGTTAAAGGTCAACAACAGGTGAAGAGTCAAAGAACTGACAGTTTAAACGTCACTAAATATGTGACTTTTCATTTAATTCAACTCTTTATTGACTTCATTTATTTCAAATAACAAATATCATAAAATATTATTATTTAAAACTAATATAATAAATAAAACAAAACACCATGAAATAAAAACGATTTTTACAAAATTTCTAATAAATAATTGATTTAAAAATAAAATGTATTGATCTTTAAGATTTGATATTGATACAGTGATGTGGTCAAACAAGAGAGAGAGAGAGAGAGAGAGAGAGAGAGAGAGAGAGAGAGAGAGGGGGCTTTGTCTCTTTTATTTTTTCTCTCCAGACGCGTAAAACCAGGAGGAGGCGCAGAGCGGAGCAGCGCGCGGCGAGGCGGCGACAAACAACCCGCGAGGAGGAGAAAGAGGAGGACCCGGACCAGGACCAGGACCAGGACCAGGAAGACCAGGAGGACCAGGAAGACCAGGAGGAACTCGCGGAGGCCGCTGGATGTAGCCTGGTGTTTGTCTTCTTCTTTCTATAATTTTTGCGGGTGTTTTTTTTTTTTTTCATTTTAATTTTTCGCGTCGCTGCGGGGAATGTGCGTCTTCCTCCTCAGCTGCTCTCTAACTTTGTGAATCTCATGTTGAGAGGACGCAGAGGATGGGAGTAACCTGGTCCTCCAAATGCCTCGCTCTCTGCCTCGCTCTACACATAGGTGAGTATCATTATTCTCATTATTGATTATTATTTATCATAAGAAACAGGTGAATTCATCCAAACAACCGGAGCGACATTAAAAAACATTTCTCTTCTTTCTGACGAGTTTCTGTAAAAAAAAAAAAAAAAAAAAAAAAAAACGCGATTTTTGTTCATTTCTCGTTTAAAAATAAAAAACAATTTGCAACATTTTCGTATTTTTTTCTTCAGGTTTTATATTTTTACTGAAAATTAAATTAAATTAAACTAAATGATTCTTTTATTTTATTTTATTCTGTTTTATTCTCCGTTTTTTTTTTTCAAACATAAAAAATGTAAAACTTCAGTTCGTTTCCGGTGTCGTTTTTTTTTTCACGTGCAGCGGCGGCTCCGGTTTTAACGGGGGCTACACTTCACATTTGTAGCGCGTGCGTGCGCGTGCATGTGTGTGTGCGCTAACAAGGGGGATGCCCCCCCGCCCCCTCCCTCTCTGCACCTCTGTCCCAAACTCGACACTTTTACTTGAATCTCACATGAAATAAATAAAATAAATAAGGTTTTAATTATTTTAATATTTTTTACACTTAATATATTTTAACACTTGTTAAATATTTGTTGCCACGTGACACAGATTTAAATTTTTTTAAATCAGTTTTTATTTGATGTTGAAGCTTCAGAGAAACAGAAACGACGTTAGAATCAGAATCAAAGACAAAAAACAAACAATTCTCTTTTTTGTTTGTTTCGTTTATTTATTCATCGATGTTGTTTATTTATTTACGTGTTTATCTGTTTCTGGTCTCGGTCTCTTCGGTTCTGCAGGATCCACTTCTCGTCGCCGCAGCGCGCGGAGCTGCAGCGTCACACCCGCGCGCTTTCCCCCTTTTTTTAAGATTTAAAAGAAAATAAAATTAATCTGATTCTTCTTTTATTATTTTTTATTTGTTGCTGTTTTTTCGTTTTTCTTCAACGAAAAAAAAATCGAATTTAAATCGAATGATTTTATTTACACACGTGAACGCGCACACAGCGGGTTCGTGCACACGCATAAAAAACCTGCATGATTTTATTCAAATAAAATAAAATAAAATAAAATAAAATGTTGTGATGAAGCGACTGATGGAGGAGGAGGTTGGAGGTGTGTGTGTGTGTGTGTGTGGAGGGGGGGGGGGGGGGGGGGGGGTTTGCTGCAGCACGAGGAGGAGAACAACCTGCTCCTCTCTCATGGCTCCGTCTAATACCTGGAGGCTGCAAAGAACAAAACGAGAAAAAAATAGAACAAGAAAAAAAATTAAAAATGTGAAAGAAAAATGGAGGTTGTTGCATAACGACGCTGTGGAGGAGTGTGTGTGTGTGTGTGTGTGTGTGTGTGTGTGTGTGTGTGTGTGTGTGTGATGCTGAATTATTCAGGACGCTGATGAATCCTCGGTTCTATTGTTAGACTCTGATGTTCAGTAGAAACATTCACATGATTTTAATTTAATTTAAATCGGAAAATTAAATCAAATGAAACGAAACAGTTGAATCGTTTTAAAATAATAAATTTATTATTATTATTATTATATTTAGTTTTTTTTGTTAGTTTATTCTTTTATTTTGGAGGGTTCCGTGTTAATTGTTGCGTATCAGTTTATTCATGTTTCTCTAAATCTCGCGATATTTGAGACATTTTCTCTGATAATCTCAGATTATTGTCACCGATGATTTCACGTGTCTTTTTTTACGCGCGAAAAAAAAATGTCTTGGCGCGTGTTGGAGGAGGTGGGTGTGTCAGTGGAAACACTGCAGGCAACAGTGTGTGTGTGTGTGTGTGTGTGTGAGGGGGTGAATGAGTGCGCGCGTGCTCCTGATGGTAGGAGGCGTATTGTGCGCGTACCCGCGTGTGACGGGACCGTCCTGGTTTCAGTCCAAAGACAAAAAATAAAAAAAAAATAAAAAATACTAAATAATAATAATTAAAAAAAAAACGAAATATAATAAATCGAACTGAGACACGAATAATAAAAACATTAAAGTTATATATTTGTAAAATAATATTACAATAAAACGAATGGAGGAATAAATAAAATAAACAGATAATTAAAATATTTAAACCAACATATTAAAAAAAACATTATTGTATCAATGTCATTATCGTTTTCCATCAATAAATTAAAGTAACATATATATTTATTTTAATTTAAAATGTAACAAAACAGAGAAATATTTAAAAAGTCAAATGAAATCTGTTAAATATTAAATATTTATTAATTAAATATTAAATATTAATTTATTATTAATACATGAGAAACGGAGCTAAGTGAATAATGGAGGAGTCAGTTCATTAAAACAACAACAACAACAACAATAATAATAATAATAATAATATAATAATAATAATCTTCGGTGATGAAGCTGCAGAGACAGAAAGTGTGTGAACATGTTGCAGTGTGAGATGATGTAATGTTCCAACACTCAGTGGTCGAGAGACAGAAACAATGAGAGAGAGGGAGGAGAGAGAGAAGGGGGAGGAGGGGGGAGGAGGGGGGGAGGGGGGAGGATGGGGGGGGATGGGGGAGGAGGGGGAGTCACCATTCATCTGAACAGATTCAATATTTTATGATAAAAAACATTAAAACACCATTAAACTGTGGCTGTGATTTCAATTCAAATAGAAAAGATGTGAAATTAAATCTAAATAAAAGCTAAAAAGAGAAGAAACATGTGATAAATATCATAATATTACATAATATTATTAATTATAATATTAAAATATTATAATGATCTGAGATATTTAACATTTAATTGGATTATTAACGTCAAAATGTGATTAAAAAAAAACAAAAAAAACCCAAAACCCTGTTTATATGTTTCATGGATTAAAACTGAAACAAGCCACGCCCCCATCTGAAAACAAGCCACGCCCCCATCTGAAAACAAGCCACGCCCCCATCTGAAAACAAACGTCTGTTTCTGTTTCGTAGTTTAGTTTGTTCCAGCTGCTGCTTCAACATCTGGTTCATTATCAATAATGTTAAAGAGCTGATCAGTGAAGTGACGTTTAGAGGTTTTTACATCAAACACATAAAGTTATGAACCTGGAGGAGATTATCTGCTAAACATGTGTAGTTACAACATAAAACTAAATGATAGCATCTAGCTATGAGTTAGCATGTTATCAGATGTTAGCTAACATGATGGTTTAGAAGCTAAATGATTAATTATTAGCTGTGAGTTAGCAGCTACTAGCTACTACTAGCTAAAACTAAATAAAGGAGGCTAGCTATGCGTTAGCAGCTAAACCACATTGTGTGTGTTAGCTAACAGCAGAGATAACTTAGTTAACATGTTGGTTTACTAGCTAACTTTGAGTTAGAAGTTTAAAAAAATACAGTGTGATGATACGTAGCTTTGCTAACATTGTGATTTACTACCCAATGATGTTAGCTAACATCCTGGAAACTCGCTGTGCTAATGGTCATGCTAACTAACTGAGGGACCCAACTAATGCTAATGCTAATGCTAATGCTTGACTGAACTACTCAGAGTAAAGTAACAGATCTGTACATTCACAACTCAACAAGACAAACGTTTTTTATTGTTTTTGATATAAAACTATAAATATTCTAATTTTAATCTATAAAATTACACATGCTCCTAATCTATTATCTGATATGACATAAAATGACACATGTAGTTATACGTCATGTAACAGCCTCTGTCTTTAGATCAGGAGACGATCTGAGATAAAACTAATTAACTGTGGAAATAAAATGTTTTCAGGCTCCAGACGACGGCAGAAAATGACTTTGATTTAACCCAAAAACTATCACCAACCCCCCACCACACACACACACACACACACACACACACACACACACACACACACACACACACACACCTCCACCCTCTAACAGCCGTGTCTCGTCCTACACGTCATGCTGTGTTAGTCCACAACCGGACAGCCGGGGTGTTATTATCCAAACTAATCAATCAGGCCGATCCCCTGCTTAACGAAGCATGCACACACACAACACACACACACACACACAACACACACACACACACACAGAGGTAATAAAGGTCATGTAAAGGGGCGTGTGTTTGCTGTGTTAGTGCTGACAGGGGTGGAGGCGTGTCAAAGCCACGGTGTTTTACACTTTCATTTTCTGTCTGTTAAAGTGAATTAGGGAGGTGACTGACACACACACACACACACATACACACACACACACACACACACACACACACACACACACACACACACACACACACACACACACACACACACACACACACACACACACACACACACACACTCACACTCACACACACGCTTCCATCTCATACACAGTATTTGTTGGATCCATTCCCAGGTCTATTTTCTTCTGTAACATTTCGCAGCACATTTATCTGCTAACTAATCTTTTATATAATGTAATTAAAGTTGTCATGGAAACTAACGTTGCCAACACATAACATCATCACATAAAGTTTTCATTAAGGTCGATGTGTTAGCTTACATAGCTAAATGTCAACTTAATTATCAAGAATAAAGTCAAAATGTTACCTAGGTTGGCTAACATCAGCTAACATTTAGCTAAGTTAGCTAACAAAATATTATCCAGCCTAGTTAAAACATCAACTTCATTCTCAACAAACAAAATAGACAAACAAAAGTCTTGTTGCTGGGTAAGATAACATGTCAACAAGCTGACAAAATGTTAACTAACCGAGTTAACATTTCAATTAAATGTGACATGGAAGCTAACCTAGCCACCATTGATATTAGTTGACATGTTAGCTCATCTCACTAAATGTTGACTTAATTCTCAACAAGTCAAAGAATAAAGTCAACATGTTAGAAAATCTAGCTAACATTTTTTTTTTTATTAAAGTCATGTTAGCTATCCTAAATGTCAATGTTAACTTAACTACAGAGTTGTTTAGGTTTTGTTCTTCCTGTCTTTTTTAGTTTTTTCTCCCAAAGTTAGTTTTCAGCATACCTAGTGTATATATTCTTTCTGGATTATTTGTGCTAGCTAACATGCTAAATGTTAATTAGCTAACTGTTTTCAAACGTATAATCAAAGCTAACACATTCTGTTTCTAAATGTATGTGTCGTTTCACAGATGATACTGTGTTTTATGTCTCAGATTTTTGTAGATTTAATCTCACACATCTTTTTTTCTCTTATCTCCTCCTGCTCCTCCTGCTCCTCCTGCTCCTCCTTAGTCTCCGTGCTGCAGACGGTGCTGGTCAGCGCTGGTCAATGTGACTCTGTGTTTAAAGGTTTCTCAGACTGTCTGCTTCAGCTAGGGGAGGACATGGCCAACTACCCCCAGGACCTGGACGACAGGGAGAACCTCAACAAGATCTGCACGTACGTTGATACGCCTGGAATGGCATCATCATGACATCACTGTGACATCACATTACACATCATGTTGCATCACAAGATGCTATAAGACATAATGATCGACATCAAACCTAATCTAACCACTTTGAGTTAAGTTGACTCATTAGCTAACATCGCTAATGATGTCACTATATCATAATATACATTATACATATTAGCTTACCCAGATAATTAATTGAGAATAAACTTGACGTGTTAGCTAGGATAGCTAACATGTCTAGCTAACATGTTTTAGCTAGTGTAGATAACAATTAACCGAGCTAACATGTCAACTGTCATCAAATTGGTAGCTATAACAATTTGATATATAAGTTATATAAGTTGACATATTAGCTAACCTAGCTGATAAATCAAGAATAAAGGCTAGCTATCATGTGTTAGCTAAGATAGCTAACAATTAACCTAGCTAACGTGTTAACTTTAATCTTTAAATATCAAGTTTTATCAAGTTTAAGTTGAAGGTGTAGCATCTTAAACATGTGGTGTGATGTTAGCTAACATTTGGCTTTAAAAGCTAATAAACTGATGAATAGTTTGGAGTTAGAAGCTAAAAAATACTGTGTGTAGTCAATTAACAGTTGAGATACGTTGGCTAATATTTTGATTTATTGCCTAAAATTAAATGATAAAGGCTAGTTTCCAACTAGCAGCTAAAAGATGCTGTCTGGTATTAGCTAACAGTTCATGTAGGTTAACTGACACTTTAACATGAGAGGTGCTATACAAATAAACTGTTACTTACTATTTAACTTAACAGCTAAAGCACACTGATAAAGGTTAGCTTGGAGTTAGCATCTTAAACATTAAAATAAAATTAAAATGTTTTGCTTTGAGTTAGTGGCTAGACCATATTGTGTGATGTTAGCGAACATTTTGGTTTAATAGCTAGGCTAATAAACTGATGGATGTAAATACAGTGTGGTGTTAGATAACAGCTGGTTATACATTGGCTAACATTTTGATTTACTACCTAAAATTAAATGATAAAGATTAGCTTCTACCTAACGGCTAAAACATGCTATATGATGTTAGCTAACAGCTGAGATAAGGTAGCTAACATGTTACTTTACTGGCTACGACTGATAGTTATCTGTGAGTTAGCAGCTAAAACACACTGTGAACACTTTTGTTCATGAGCTAAAATAAATCGATGAAGGTTTGATTTATTAACTGAACAAATTGAACAGTTCATAATTGTTCAGTTAATCAATTGCGATCAATGCGACAGTTAGATTATAGCTGGTAGTAGATGGATTAGCAACCAGCTAACAGCTGCTAGCTAACACTCTGGTTTGGCTTCGATTCTTCACACTGAAAATAATATGAGTGATTGAAACACGAACCCTGAGGGGTTTTAGTTTTTTAGACGGGGGTGTTAACAGCCACCTGACCCCCATTCTCCCACCCTTTATCCCCCATGTTCATCATCCCACCACCCCAACCGGGTGGGCACCAGATGGCACAGTGCAGCAAGACGCCCGCCCTCCTCACCCCTCCTCACCCCTCCTCACCCCTCCTCCACCACACACATGATTTTTTAATTCAGTGACAGCTCCATCACAGCGGTGTTGAGGCGTGGCGGGTGGGGGCTTAATACGCCTCCACGCACACGCACACACACACACACACACACACACACACACACACACACACACACACACACGCAGGCGTTAATTGCTCAGAGATGTGGCATCGACACGACTCGGTTCAGGAGGTCAACATCAATAAGAGCAGATTGGAAGATTGGATTAGATACGGTGTGTGTGTGTGTGTGTGTGTGTGTGTGTGTGTGTGTGTGTGTGTTGCAGACTGGTGTCTGTTTTACATTAACTGTGAGGAGGAAGCAACACACACAAAAAAAGATGGATAGATGAAGAAAAAATGAATAAGAACATAAAAAACATAAAACCAACCAACATAAAACCGAAGAACAAAGAGGAGAAATAAAATCTAAAATAATATGTTAAAGAATCGGTGAAACGAGGACAAGGAGACGAGGAAACTGATGAGAAAAGAGAAAATATGAATAAAACATCAAGCACTGAAAGAGCAGAGAGGAGGAGGAGGTGAAGAAGAAAGATGAATTGAATAAGGAGAAAAGAAACAGGGATGGAAATGAAGAGTTTAGCTGCCAAATATGTTGATTTAGAAGCTAAAACTAAAATTAAATGATAAAAATCTAGCTATGAGTTAGCATGTTAGCATGCTAACATGTTGGTTTACATGCTGAAGTTAGAGTTTATGATTCTTTATTTTAAACAAAAAAAACCTGAAATTTTCATTTTAATTATTATCTTTATCTATGAGCCTTGATCAGACAGTTAGCTTATCTAACTAAAATACATGGAGACAGGCTAGCTGTACGCTAGCTACAACATGCTGTGTGATGTTAGCTAAATGCTGGAGGTTGAGAACTTTGAGAGAGCTGAAAACTTTGATCTTTGATTGATATTTGATATTTGCTTGTTTGATGTGTTGACATCTAGTGGTGGACTCACAGATTGCAACTAAGCTACTTGTAGATGATATTGTCCTCTCTGGGCTACCGTAGAAACAAGTCGGACTTGTTTTGTTTTTAAAAGGCACTGACTCATTTGTGTTGGTTTCATCGTTACATAAATATCTTTCTGCTCATGACAAAATAAAAATAAAAACAGTGATGTGTTGTTTTCTTCACCGGCTGTGTCTTCATAAGCTTTTTTTCTGTGCTGCCAGGTTTTTGGATCATTTCCACTCTTGGCTCTTGTTGCCTCCAGTTTTAAAACCGTCTTCGCGGCGCTAACGCTAACGCTTGCTGTGTGTTTTCTCCTGCCAGTTATTGGGATAACTTCCACGCCTGTGCCACAACGGCGCTGGCCGACTGCCAGGAGGGGGCGACGGACCTCTGGGAGAAACTGAAAAAGGAATCCCGCAATCTGGATTTCCGCGGGAGTTTGTTTGAACTCTGTAGCAGCGACAACGGAGCGCCCAGATCGGCCGACGCCGGCGGCCTCGTCCTGGTCCTAACCACACTGCCCACCATACTGACTTGGCTGCTGGCGTTTTAACAGAAGCCAGGAAGAAATTAAACCAGAAAAAAAGTAAAAACCCACATTTAAAAAAGAAAAAAAAGAAAAAGAAAATAGAAAACAAGTCTGAATTCATCACTAGAAAACTACACCCAGAGTGGATTTTATCTAGGACCTGGACCTAGACCTGGACCTGGATCTGGATCAGGATCTGACCTGGAGGAGTTGAATTGATGACAGTGATGAAAATTTGATGGATTCTCGCCCGCTTACAATCGTGGAATTACACAGTATTAAAGTCAGCCATGAATTATTGATGTTTAGTAGCCAGGGCCTAGCTAACAGCTAACAGCTAACGGCGCCATGTTAGCGCCGGGCGCTAGCGCTGTATCAGGACATATATGTTAGGGTTCCCACACAGCCTGAGGCACAGCTCCATGTGTATCGCCACAGAATCAATAAGACGAGCCGACGCCCGGGGTCACCTCATTCCCATTTGATTGATTTATTTCTTGTGTTTTTTAGCGCCACGTTGGGTTCGAGGTGCAGACCAGTTTAGACGGATGTAAACCTGCATGAAGTCAGTTCAGAAAACATTTCAGGAGATGAGCACAAACTCTGATAATTAACCTGCTAATTATGATTGAAACAATAAGAAAGTATTAGCATGAGCTGTTTGCTAATGGTTCCCAGTTAGCCAAAAATGGTTTAACTTCAGTTTATTTAGCTTCAGTTTGTGTCAATTTAACTAACAGTTTTGGTTGACTAGCTAAATCAAATTGTTGAAGGCTAGTTAGGGAATTACGTTACCAAAAGTTAGCTTACATCTTGATTTACTACCTAGAAGAAACTGATGATTAGTTCTGATTAGCTCTGAGTTAGCAGCTAAAACATGTTGTGTGATGTTAGCTAACAGCTGAGATACATTAGCTAACATTTTGTTTTACTGGTTACAATAAAACTGATGGTTAGCTTTGTGTTAGCAGCTAAAACACGCTGTCTAATGTTAGCTAACATGTTGGGTCATTAGCTAAACCACGAAGGACAGTTCATAACAGTCAAATTAATCAGGTAAAACTAAAAGAGTCAGGTTAGCTAATCGCTAACAGAAATCAGAGCTAGATTAGCTAAACCAGATCAGGATAGGTTATGCTAACGTTATGGCTTTTGTTTAGTAGCTGAGTTTAGCTTAAAGGCTAAAACTGAGTGTGTCTGATTTAGCAGCTGAAACATATTTAACACATTTGGTCAAATTAGTTTAAAAAGTTGTGATTATCACTGAGTAACGTTAGCTAATGTTAGCTTCAGGTTAGCATGTGGCTAAAATTAGCTGTTGAGCTCAAAGAGTTTGGTTTAGCATCTTGATGCTAGTTTAGAATAAAAATGAATAATAAAAATAAATTTTGTGCTCGTTTCCTGAAATAAATAAAAGTAAAAATCTCTGAGGATGTTTTAGACATGAACGATAGAAATGTTTTGTTTTTCTTTTTGTACTAAAAAAAAAAAAAAAAAAAAAAAAATTAAAGAAAAAATGACAGCAATACGAAGACATGACTTCATGGCCAGTGTAGCTTAAAAAAAAAAGAAAGAAAGAAGACAAAAAGAAAAAGAAACAAAAATAAAATCAACCGTGGCTGAAGAGCGAGAAGACTGTTGCCATTTAGCACATCCCCCTTTTCATACGCAGCGACTCATATAGACGACGTTAGAGGTGATTCTATATATTTTAGGTCTGAATGTTTAGATTAAAAAGACCCTGACGGAGCAGTAGCATCACAAACAAACAAAAACAAAAACAACAACAACGACATGAAAAACCAGAGGAGGTTTATTTCTTTGAAACGTTTCCACTGCCTTCTGACGAAAACACCACAAGATGTGAACTTCTGTTGATTGTTTGTTTGTTGGTTGGTTGGTTTGTCTCCTTGTTTGTTTGTTTGTTTGTTTGTTTGTTTATGGGGATGTTGCGTAACAAGAGTTTAAAAAAGAAAAGATAAAAGAAAAAAAAGGATTTATTCCAAAAAAAAAAAAAAAAAAAATCATCTAAGGAAAGAAAAAGATACAAAGAAGAAATGTTTATTAGATGATTTCAGACTTTTAACAACAGATTGATACTTTACAACAAATTATAGGTGAAAATATATAAATATAAATATATATGAAATAATAATATGAATATTAATAATAACAGGTTGCTAAAATGATAAAGAGAAATAAATAAATAAAATGACTAATGTTTGAAAAAGACGTGTGTTTGTCGTTTTAATCATGTCTCACACACACACACACACACACACACACACACACACACACATTCATTATGAATGAGGACAGTCCCTGAGCTGCCTCATTGATCGAGGAAGAGGAGGAAGAGGAAGAAACATCGACCTTTAAAACCAGCTGTTGTTTTTTATTTTTCATTTTTTATTTTAAAACTAATTTTAAAATCAAACATTTTCTTATTAAATGTTTATTTATATATTTTGTAGAAACAAACATTAATATTTGATTTATTTTTCTTTATTCTAATAATTCACACATCCATGATAATGATAATAACAATAATAATAAAGGATGAAAAACAGAAACAAACAATAAGAATAAAACAGTGAAAAGATGCTTTGATTATTTTTAAACATCTTGTTTCATTTTAAAAACGCTACATTTATTCATTTTACAGACGTTTTAAATAAAACTATTGTTTATTTTGTTATTTTGTAATTATTGTTTTGAACGTGTCTGATTCTAGATTATTTATCGTTTATTATTTATTCATGTTTCCTGGTTCTTTTAGTCCTGAAGCGTCTCTGGTTTTTTTTTTTTTCGTTCATATTTAATGAAGCTGCTTCGGGTCGCGTGCTGCTCGTTCCCGAGGGGAACCCCCCCCCGACGCGTGCGCGGGGCGTGTTTCCGCATTAATATGAAGGAGACAAATAACTACACCTGCATTTATCATCTTCATCATGGACAGATTTTATCTGCTTTGTTTGTTTTTTATTTTATTTTATTTGATTCAAAATAATAAAAAACGTGCAACACATTTAAACCTGATGGATAAAAACATCTGGATTAAGATGAAATGTCGTCGTTTAAAATCACTTTATTTGCTTTTATTTTACTTTACTTTAATGAATCAATAAATCAAATGGTAACTATATTTTTATTCAGCTTAAAAAAACAAACTATTTCTTCTTCTTATCATTATTATTATTAGTTGATTTAATATTAAATATTGAAATATAGAAATACAACAGGATTAAAATAATATGAGAAAAGAAAAAATAAAAGGTGAATTTAGTTTTTATTTTTTAAATAGAATTTCATAGAAAATGAAAATATTATTGTTAAAGATTATTACAGATTATATTTTAAATTCTCAAAATGTTTCTATTTCTATTTAATCTCTGAAAATGTACAAAAAAGAAAAAGGTAAATTGATTCATTTGTTTATTAAATAAAGAGAATTTAATGATAATAAAACAGTAGGATGAAGGTTTAGAGACACAGAAAAATTCCTGGAAAAAGAAAAGAAAATAATAATAAAAAACATCCTGAGGACTAATTATGGTCTGAGGAGGAAGCAGGAGGAGTTTTTTCTTCTCATTAAAAATGGATTGTGGGGGAGAAAATCCCGCGGGATCAGGAGAGAAAGAGACTTCAACGAGTCTAACCCCGATTCTTTTTTTCCTCTTTAATTCATTCAGTCTACAAACATCCATCACCACGACAACCAACGAGCCTCCGCTTCACTGTTCACATCAGATTTAAATATTGATATTGTGGTTCAGATAGAGGAGGGGGGACTACATTACCCAGAAGCCTCAGAGTCATTACTGCTGGATGAGAAACACAACAATGATGCAAAGATCAAAGATCAGATGACGTCTCCTGAACAAATAAAAACCTGAAATCACAGAAACAAAGATGATTCTCACATCGTCTGGTGTCAGAGTAAATCAGCGTTTAGTGACGAATCTGTGTTTGATCTAAAAAGGAGAAGAAGGTGCGATGGAGCCGAGTGTCGCAGTCGTCAGCTGACGTTCACCAGACGCTGCTGCAGCTCTGGATTTACTGGATTAGTGTCGCTGTTGTTGGTTCGGAGTGAGACGGAAAAACCCCAGAGGTGTCACTCATATTGTTCCCATTCACACATGTGATGAGGCTGCAGTCACCTCCTCCTCCTCCTCCTCCTCCTCCTCCTCCTCCTCACAGGCTGACAAACCTGTTTCACTGAAGCAAAAAACCAACCTAAAAACATTCAACCTGAACGAACCAAACGAGAAGAAAGAAGAAGAAACGAACAACGACAGTCAGAGGTTTGATTTTCATCACGATGGAAAATCTGATGACGCTCAAAATGACACAAATAACATCAGATAGTTTGTTTGTATAAGTCCAGACTCTCAAATGCAACAACGACGTCCGACAGACGTTGGAACCTCACAGACGACATGAAGAACCTCTGATGATCTACAACCTCAGTAAAGACTACAACCTTCCTCATTATCTCAGAGATCAATCAATCAATCAAAACACCTGAAGAACCGTGACAACGACCACTACAACACTAAAGAACCTCGTGACCTCGTCACTGAACATGTAGAACTTGTAGAACCTTCTCTTCCAGGACATGACTATCACCAGAACCTCCTGATTCATTGACCACTTACAATGTCTAAACGATCTATAACTGGGGGGTTGTGGAGGTGCTGTAAGAGTTTCTAGGTTTCTCCTCCAGATCGTTTAGGGTGTTTTAGTCATTTAACCTAAAGGACTTTAAAGGTTTACAGCACCTCCACAACCTCCCAGTGGACCGGCAGAACCCTGTTAATAACAACTAAAACCATCTTCATCAACCACTTACTTCTTCTTAACAACCACTACAACAACCTGAAGAACCTCTAGAACCATCAACCACTAAAACAATCCTCCATAACCACCACAACCTCAAAAAGGCTGGTTACAAATCTGAAGAACCTCTCAAAGGAACAACAAAACCAACAAAGACTCATTTCATCTCCTAAAGAACCAGAAGAACCTCCTGAACAGCGACTACAACCCCCCAAAATCCTCTACAGATGATAAACGACCCTTGGAAACATCTGGGACCTTCACAACCCCCTAAAGAACCACTAGACCTTGTTAAGCACAACTCAAACACTTGGTAGAACCTTTTACACTGTTAAAACAATCTAACAGATCTTCACACCAGTCCTGGTGACCACTGAACCTCCGTAACATCTGAACAACCTGTTCACTGACCACAAACACCGGGAAGAATGGAAAAGGATCATTACAATGTTTCTGTCCATTGATCCCTAAAACATCGTAAACAATCCTGAAAACAATCAATAACCACTAGAACATTGATTCTACAACAGAACTTGTAAAAACCTACCTTGCATCTTCTAAGGGACCTGGAAACCTCCTCAACGACGACTACAACGTCCTGAACCTTGTGATTGATTATTGATGCTCACTGATCACAAAACTACACGCTGAACCGTATAAACCTGAAATATCTCTGGGGGAACCTCAAAAACCAAGAGAACCATCTTCATCACAACTGAAACCATCTGGACCACTTAAGTATTGACCAGTAACATCTAGAACATTTCTAAAACATCCTAAACAATCCTGAGAACCTGATCCAGAACCACTACAACCTCATAAAGACCGATTAGGAACCTGAAGGACCAGGACCTGTCAAGGGACCAAGAAAACCTCAAACAGAACCTAAAAGACCTAGCGAACCTATTTGAAGTGTACAAACTTCCTGATCCTTCTAGAGGACGTCCAGATCGTTGTGACTGATCACTGAAATTCACTGATCACAAAATCATATGTTGAACTTTATAAACTGCCAAAAGATCCCTGGGGGACATAAATAACCAATAAAAACCTTATTAATGATCACTAAAGAACCTGATCCAGAACCACTACAACCTCATGCAGACCAACTAGGATCCTGAAGGATCAGAACCTGTTAAGGAACCAAGAAAACCTCAACAGACCCCAAGACTCACTGAACACAAGACGAACGACTAAAACCTTCCTATCGCTTCAAGTCGAAAATGTCATCAACACACTTGTTCTCTGATAACTTATTTAGGACAAGAAAACACCAACAAGCTGTGATCTAACGGCAGAAACAGCAGCACTGATGTGTTCAGGATGTCGTTTTAGGAAAATTCACACGGGAACCTTCTGAAAACGGCGACATTTAATTTCTGAAATTCAAAGCAGGCCGGCAGCTCGGCCTCTGTGAAGGCACAACCCAAAATAACATCCTCTGAGTCTTCAGTGGGATTTCAGCTCCTGGTGTAAATGGGGCGGATATCGGTCCACGTTCCCTCCGGAGGAACAAACCGACTCCAAACAGCATTATGTGAGAACCAGCGGGGACTGGAATCGAGGTTGTGACTGTCAGGAAGGACCGGCCGTTGTAAACGTGTCCGGCAGCTTCTCACAGCGACCGAAGCTAAAACTGAGTTTGCTGATGTGCAAAATGGGTCACAAGTTTTATTTATTATTTTTTTTCTACTTTTGAGCAAAACAGCCTATATTTCATGTGAAGGACGGTTTCCAGAAGTGGATTACTGGGTTGGCTGAGAGTTTCTGACAGAACCTCTGCAGCATTTCAGCCCCAGAGGATCATGTCTGTACAACAGCTCTCCTCGCCGAGTTTTATCTGCAGCTCAGCTTCGATTATTTGCTCATTAATGAAATAAAAAGTCCCAGGAAACAAAGAGTCAAAAGAGTCAAAGAGTTTCTCTTCAAACCCGATTCACTCGTCGAGAGATGAAACCCCAAGAAAAAGCAAACGTAAGTGAACGTGTTCGTTCAGGTGACAGATTCAACTCCTGACCTGTAATTCATCACACAGCTGAAGGTTTTAGACGCCGCTGGTTCCTCACGTCGTCGTACTGACCCACAAAACTAAAACTACCAGTCACCGTCGAGTTAGAGTCAGTCACACTCCTGTTTCACTCCTCGTCTCCAGAAACAAAGTGTTGCGGTGGAAACGTTCGTCTACTTTACTGCCACGCGTCATCAGACGCCGTCGCTAGTTGCTACGTACGCTACCGTTAAAAATGTGGGGTCACCATATAATTTAGTGTTTTCCATTAAAACTCACACTTTTATTTATTAAAAGAGTTGAAAATGAAGAGGAAAATATAGTAGAGGCATTGACAAGATTAGAAATAATGTTTTTTATTTGAAAAAATAAATTTGCCTTCAAACCGCTTCAGTCAAAGAATGATCCCTTTGCAGCAGTTACAGCATCACAAACCTTTGGTTCCAGCTGTCAATTTGTTGAGGTAATATGAAGAAATTTCACCCCAGGCTTCCTGAAGCACCTCCCACAAGTTGGATTGACTTGATGGGCACTTCTGCCGTAGCATACGGTCAAGTTGCTCCCACAACAGCTCAGTGGGGTTGACATCTGGTGACTGTGCTGGCTCCTTCATTACAGACTGACTACCAGCTGCCTGCTTCTACTCTGAAACATCATCAGGAAGCACAATATAAACTTCCATTGTTATGCAGACGATACCCAGCTGTACTTATCTATGAAACCAGATGAAACTAACCAGGTCATCAAACTTCAGGACTGTCTTAAAGACATAAAGACCTGGATGACTCAGAATTTCTTACTTTTAAACTCAGACTAAACTGAAGTCATCATACTTGGCTCTGAACATCTAAGAACATTATTTTCAGATCACATAGCTAATCTGGACGTCATCACTTTGTCCTCCAGTTCTACTGTGAGGAACCTTGGACTAATCTTTGATCAGGACATGTCATTGTATCTCATATTAGACAAGTCTCTAGAACAGCTTTTTTCCACCTACGTAATATTGCAAAAATCAGAGGCATCCTGTCTAGAAAGGATGCTGAAAAGTTAATTCATGCATTTGTTACTTCGAGACTGGACTACTGTAACTCTCTACTATCAGGATGGTCCAGTAACTCCATCAAAACCCTTCAGCTAATCCAGAATGCTGCAGCACGGGTATTGACAGGAAGTAGGACCAGAGATCATATTTCTCCTGTATTGGCTGCTCTTCATTGGCTTCCGGTAAAATCTAGAATAGAATTAAAATCCTCCTGCTTGCCTATAAAACCCTTAATGATCAGGCTCCATCATATCTTAAGGAACTCATAGTTCCTTATTATCCTAATAGATCACTTGGATCACAAACTGCTGGTTTACTTGTGGTTCCTAGAGTCTCTAAGACCAGAATGGGAGGTAGAGTCTTCAGTTATCAGGCTCCTCTCTGATGGAACCAGCTCCCAGCTTGGGTCCGGGAGGCAGACACCGTTTCTACCTTTAAGGTTAGACTAAAAACTTTCCTTTATGATAAAGCCTATAGTTAAGTATGGTCCAGGCAGGACAAGGGCCTGCCTGAACCATCCTTTAGTTAAGCTGCTATAGGATTAGACTGCTGGGGGACTCTGACAATACACTGCTCCTCTCTGTCCCTCACTCCTCACGTCTCTTTCTCTCCCTCACACTTCATGTCCTGATATTTATATTTAAATATTACATATTTTTAACATCATCTGCTCTCTCTCGCAGTTGTGTCTCCTCCTACCTCTTTCTCTTTTACAGGAAGTTTTGACTCCAGAGATGTTGGACTCCAATTCTTTGACGACATCATCACTTTCATCTTCATCATTATTATTATTATTATTGTAATATTAATTGTAATGATAATTTTACTTTAACAACTACTTGTAACCATCTACTCTCTACTGTCTCTTTCTGGTCTCCCACTTTTCTTCCTCCCCCCACCCCCCCTCCTCCTCCTCTCTTTTCCTCTGTCTCTTCTCTTTTCCCTGTTTTCATTTCACTCCAACCGGTCGAGGCAGATCAGACCGTCCACTCTGAGTCTGGTTCTGCTGGAGGTTTCTTCCTGTTAAAAGGGAGTTTTTCCTCCATTGTTGCCAAGCGCTTGCTCATTGTGGAAATGTTGGGTTTCTCTATGTAAAGTGCCTTGAGATAAATGTTTTTATGACTTGGCGCTATATAAATAAAATAAATTGAATTGAATTGAAATGCTTCTTGCATAATTTGGAGGTGTGCTTTGTGTCATTGTCCTGCTGTAGGATGAAACTGGTTCCAATCAAGTGCTGTCCACTCACCACATTCACGTGGAGGAGGAACCAAACTGTGATGGAAAACAACGTGTCTGCTACCAGACTGAGTAGAGTCCAGTAGAGTCCAGTAGAGTCCAGTAGAGTCCAGTAGAGTCCAGTAAAGTCCAGTAGAGTCCAGTAGAGTCCAGTAGAGTAGAGACACAACCACGTGGTGGAGAAGAGACGATAATAACCTGAGGATGCTGGGATCATAAATATGTCTGATGAAAACAGGAGGTTGTTGGTCGACGTCAGACGTTCAGGTCGTGTGAAAGATGCAGCTGAGAAACGAGACTTGGCTGAAACCAGCAAACATTTATGTCTTTAAATTTATAAAAAGTTTCCACTTTCATCATCATCATCATCATGAGACGTTCGATGACTCAATGAAACGTGAATAAAAACCATCAATCGGTGATTTTTCTGTTTCTGTGCTGGAACTGGTGTCACTCTGCTGCACCTTTAAACTGGGTCATTACTAAATATATTATCCCCTCGTCCTCCTGCCTGCACCAACATGGAGGCAGCGCAGCATCCTCCTCCTCTTCCTCACACGTCCGTCACGTGTCGGTCGCTCTATTGATAGAAACAGAGAAAATAATCTTGATGAGGGAACAGACACAAAGTCCACGTCCAAAACACTAAAAAAGAAAAAAGAGCCAGGAAGAAGCGGAGACGTCCAGTTGGCAGCAGGAGGAAGACGGAGGGTTTCCCACAGACTCCATTCATGTTTCAGCTCTAATGAGCCTCAGATGAGACGAGTCCAACTGATTCAAACTAAACAGACACAGAGTTTCCATCGGTTGCTTCCAACTGACGTCCTCACGTCGTGTTTTCTGTCCAGAAGCTTCCTCTCTGAGACACTCAGCAGTTTTCATCCCGAAGACACCGACAGCGACTCATTCATCAGAAACCTTAAACTCAACATGTTGATGTTGGTTTCACACAGACTCAACAACACGACCTGCAGCACTTTCCTCTTATTCACCGTCTCTTTGTCTCTTTGTAGCTGATTTGAATTTGTCTTCATGCATCTTGTTTCCATTTTGTATCTTTATGTCGCTTTTTACATTATTTTTTACGGTAGTTTTGTTTCTATTCAAGTTGTTTTGCATCATTTTGTATTGTTTTGTAATTGTTTTGTTACTTTTTATAGTCGTTTTGTTTCTTTTTGTAATAGTTTTTTTTATATTCTTTTGCTTCTTTTCCACCTTTGTTTTGTGTCTTTTTGTACTTTTTGCGTCTGTGTGATTGAACATGTAAAACATTCATGTTGTTCAATCAACACGTTTCATCTTTTATTCTTCAACACGTCGATGATTCTTCTGAAAATGTCAGAAGAATCAGTTCAACAACATCGATGTAAAGATTCAGTGTTTTACACACACACACACACACACACACACACACACACACACACACACACACACACACACACACGCTGGCCTCATACCCAGGGAGTGTGATAATGAGTTTATCAAATCCAGTCCTCAGACAATAAACAAAACAATCAATCACAGACAGAACATCTGTGGAGAAACTCCTGCTTCATCAGCACTTTAACACCAGGAGGAGGAGGAGGAGGAGGAGGAGGAGGAGGAGGAGCACGATGAAGAGCCTTAAGAGACGACACAATAAAACCTTTGACTGGATTTAACTCATCGACCCCTGACGTCTGATGTCAGTCTGAAGAGGAGGAGGAGGAGGAGGAGGAAGGTGTTAAAAGCGGCTGCTGTTTTCACAGTTTAGAGAGTGAAGAGGAGGAGGAGGCAACATCTGCGCAGCGTTTTAATCACAGCAGCTTCATCTGCACTCGATGAGGTGATGAAGAGGAGGAGGGAGCAGTTATATTAGACGTATTCTCTACAGTGCTATGAAGTTGTACACACAAGTCATTAGCACGCTAACATGCAACGAGCAGGAAAAGCAACATCTGTCCAACGACTTCATCATCCCACAGCTCTTCAGGAGGAGGAGGAGGTGGAGGAGGTGGAGGAGGAGGTGGAGGAGGAGGAGTCACACTCACCTGTGGCGGCCATGTTGTCCACAAACATCTGCTGTTGAAACTTGATGACTTCATTTTCTGAAGGGACGAATCCAGACCTGAATCCTGACGAGAAATAATAAAAAACATCCTGAATTAACTGGTTTTTTTGTTTGTTTGTTTTTTTTATTCAAATATTCATTTAGATGATTTTCTTTCTTTAAAATGTAAAAAATTTAATCACATCTTATTAGGTTACCATGGTAACTGAGTTATCACCGTCTACAAGGCGTCGGGAAACTGAGTTAAAGTGTGTGTGTGTTTCTGTGTGTGTGTGTGTGTGCGTGTGTGTGTGTGTGTGTGTGTGTGTGTGTGTGTGTGTGCATGTGTGTGTGTGTGTGTGTGCACATGCATGTGTGTGTGTGTGTGTGTGTGTGTGCGTGTGCTGAAACAACCACGATGTAAGGTGATTACAGGCTCATACGACTCCATGTTGATTAAATCACATCATCTCAGTTGGATCCTTCACATCTGAAGTGAGTCAGTTACAACGTAACCGAGTTAGATAAGTTTACTAAAGAACACTCGCTAAGCTAAGCTAGCTAAATAAGTTAACTAATGTAGCCTAGTTAGCTGAAGTTAGCTGAGGTGGTGAAGTAATCAAATTAACTTATGTATCTAAATTAGCCACATTAGCTGCTACAATAGCCACAAAAACTAAAAGTTACTGTATCAAAGTTAGCTAATGTAGCTAGATTAGCCAAAACAGCTAAAGTAGTTAAGTTAGCTGAAATAACTTAACTACCTGAGGAAACTAAGTTAGCTTAAGTATCACAAAGTTAGCTCAGATGAGGCTAAAGTGGCTAAATAAACAGTGTAATATGTAAATAAGTTAACTAATGTAGCTAAGTTAGCTGAGGAAGCTAAGTTAGCTAACTAATTTATGGTGGCTAAATCAGTTAGCGTACTAGCATAGTTTAGTTAACTGAAGTAGATTAACTGCTGTACAAATATACTAGTATTAAATACTATTAGTTACTTTATTACCAAATAACCAAAGTTTTATTTTTTCTACATAATTAGCGTTAGCATGAACACATAGAAGAACAGCGATCACTAGCAACCTCTCAGATGATTGGTTGTTTCAGAGAGAAGAGGCGGAGCTTGTGTAGTAAAAACATAACTGTTTTTTAGGTAAACTCAGTTAAATCCTGTATATTTTCTTAAAACAAACAAAATAAACAAACAAACCAGGTCATTTTACATGAAGTTTAATTTATATGAAGAAGAAAACATGACCTGGGCCACCTAGTGGCCAAGATGAGAATTACAACAACAAAATCTTGAAACAAACACTAAACATTATTTAGTTTTGAAACTTTATTTTTACTTGTAAAAACAAAAAAAAAACAAACAAACAAAAAAAAAAAAACGTGACTTATCTTTCAGAGCCTCCGTAGAGCTGGTTAGCATTAACGTAGCGTTGTCGGCCATTTTGATGCTAATTCACTCATTTAATCTGTGGAGAAAATGAATTGAAGAGAAGCGAGTTACAGCAGATTAACAGGAGTTTGTACTACACTACTGTAGTGTAGTGGTGTGTTGTAGTAGAACAACAACAACAACAGTACTACTGCTAATACTAATACTAATACTACTAATACTACTACCACTAATACTACTACTAATACTACTAATAGTAGTATTCATACTAGTACTACTATTAGCCATTGTCACTGAAACTGTGTCAGTACGGCAGTGACGCTGTGTGTGTGTATACATGCACAGGTACTAATTAGTGTGAACACACACACACACACACACACACTCACACACACACACACACACACACACACACACACACACACACACACACACTAACAGACCAGGGATTCCTGAGGTGTTTTGTTTCGGCTCTGAGGATAAAACATCTTCATCACAGGCTGACAGAGTGTGAGTGTGTGTGTGTAGATATTTTTAGAAGTCGGCCTGTTAGCACGCCTCTCTCTCTCTCACACACACACACACACACACACACACACACACACACACACACACACACACACACACACACACACACACACACACACACACACACACACACACACACACACACACACACACACACACACACACACACACACACACACCGGCTGATTTAGCTTCTGAGACATTGGTTTGGCATTTCCAATATGCTGCTTAACTCAAACCCATTACATCCACTGTGTGTGTGTGTGTGTGTGTGTGTGTGTGTGTTTCCATTACAGCAGAGACCTGAAATATGAACAGGTCGACAGTATGCAGATCAATCCCGACTGTAAAACACCAGCTGAAGAGAGAGAGAAGAGAGAGGAAAAAAACGACAACCCAGTTCAATTACCATGGCAACCACTCCTCATCCTCCATCCCCAACATGTTGGTGATGATGGTGGTGGTGGTGGTGGGGGTGTTGGGGGGCGGTGGGGGGTGTTGGCCTCCCATGATTCCCAGCTGCTGTTTCCCTGAGAGAGAGAGGAAAGTGGGTCTCACATCAGCAGCAACACAATGAAACAACTCATCTACTGATTCACACTGTCACTGACTGTTGGAGCACAATGCATTCTGGGAAACCTCTCAGTGGCGTCCTCCGTCCCAGGTGGAGACAGATCCTAACAGAACTGATCAGCTTCTGGTTGGATCCTTCAGTCGTAGCAAAGTTACTTTAGTTGGTTGACGTCACTAAGATACGTCACGTGTTCTTACACCATAGAGAGTGAATCTTCTTCTTCTTCTTTTTAATGTTGAATCATCACAGGACAGAACATTAATCACTGATCTGGACCGTGATCGTCTCCACCAACATATCTGCCGCCTTGTTTTCAATTCTAATCAATAATCAAAGTCTCACTAGTGCTGATGTTTGTTGTGTGGCTCCATGTTTCATGTGAGGTGGAGATTCTCTCCTCTTCTGCTACGTAGCCAAGATGGCGTCATTGAGGATGAGAAGTGTCGTCGTTATGATGAAACCATCCGGGTGTTAACACTTCACTGTTTTACCACTGGTCAGTGTGAAGACACTGAACAGTCAGAGTCAGTGAAACAGCTAAATATCACAGTTGTTAAAGTTTATAAATTAGCTGCGTTAACTAACGTCAGACGTTGGTCTTTGCTCAAAAAAATGAAGCACAAACAGACAATCAGCTTCTTCTTCTTCAACATGAGAGAGAGAGAGAGACAGATGGATGGAGTCACTCGCCCTCCGACCCAAACACACACACACACACACACACACACACACACACACACACACACACACACTTGCTTCGTATTCATTGTGACTGAATCTGTCTCTGAGACGACAACGAGAAGAAACAAAGTGAAAAACAAGAAACGTTAAAATTACAATACTTCTTCTGATTGTTTTGACTTTTATTCTGTAGTTCTCATGTCAGCCTCCAGGTGGCGACGCTACAGGACCCTCCTCTGTCTACTGATCTGACCCCAGGTCAGTTATTGATAAACTTCATAGTCTGACAGAAGATAAAACGTTCAGTCTGATAACCGGCCTGTTGGTCGCTGCTAGCAGCTAGCATGCTAACTGTAGGCTAGCAACGGCTAGCTGGTTAGCATCCGCTGACCTTTCAAATTAAAAGCCTTCTAATAGTGATAGAAATAGTACTGTCCAAATGTTCAGACAAAAACAGGAAGTAGAAATTTGTGTGTTTTGAGACTTTATGTCCAACAACTGGTTATGTGATCACATGGGATGACATCATCTTCATCTTCATCATCATCTTCATCATCATCTGCTGTTGAAAAGGTTGAAAAGACACTTCCTGTTTCTGGATCGCAAGTTATTTTTATCTGAGTCTGACAGATGTGTTAACACCACAGCTGGAGAACTGAGGAATATCACACACACACACACACACACGCACACACACACACACACACACACGCACAGTGGCTAATCTAATTTGTACATTTCTACATTTGTACCTGCAGGGAACACACCTGGCTGTCAGACAGGAAGTGAGGCCATGAGGATGTGTATGTGTGTATGTGTGTGTGTGAAGGACAGAAAGGTCAAAAAGCAGAGGAGATAAATGAGACGTGTGTATGTTGATGGTTTGCCCTTTGAGAGCAACATCAGGAAGTGTGATGGATGGTCTCTTCATGTGTGTGTGTGTGTGTGTGTGTGTGTGTGTGTGTGTACACATGTTAAACCAAGTCTGGTCCTCTGGTTGTTTGACAAAGTCTGGCTCTGGTTGGTCGGACATGACAGTGCAACACACAACACTAATTAACTACTCACACACACACACACTCTCTCTCTCTCTCTCTCTCACACACACACACACACACACACACACACCATCTGTCAGTGACAGGATCAGTTTAGAGGGAAACATTTGTTCGAGTTAAATGTTCAGATGAATCAACACATGACATCCATCAACAGCTTGTTAGCTTAGCCTAGCATTAGCCTAGCATGAAGACACAGTTCGCGTAGCCACTTTAAAACTGGAATATCGTTGGTCAAACAAGTTAGCGTTAGCTGCTTTACTCCTGGTTGATAGCAGATTTTAGCATTAGCTGTTAGCATAACCATTAGCATAGAAGCAGTTCTCCAACAGACTATTGGCTGAACATGATGACATCATCATCGATCAGTGAGACATAAAAACACGTTTTTAGACATAAAAGACGTGTTTGTTGTTGTAATTCTCGTTTTGTCCACAAGAGGGTGAACTGCAGCGCTAACGGTTTAGAAACGTCGACACAGATTCATGTTTCTGTAGTGACCTTGACATCATGTTGATACATAATTCACCACTGTTTATAAAAATGTGACAGCGAAAGATTTTCATGTTCAGTGTCCTGGTCTGGAAGAATTATTGTTGTTCGCTCTTTTCATTCAAATAAACGAGACCTACTCTTGTGTGGTCTGGTCTCTGTGACACAGCTCCACACTGGTGACCTGACCAGTCTGACGTATCCAGATCACAGACATGACCGTGAACTGTTGAACTCCTGCTCCTTTCCTGCCGACTGTTCATTCACATCGATGCGACCAGAGGACGCTGCGTCCGCCCTATGAGGGTCTCTCTCTGTCCTGGAGACGGCTGGTTTCAGTAGACCGCCTCAACCAGCCCAGGACTGTGGAATTAGCCCCAGACGAGGGCGACCTCCGAATATGTCACCACTTCCCGCCCTCCACCTCCCCAGGTCTCCCTCTCTTCCCCCACAACCTGTCGCTGTGGTTGATGACACAACCTCTGGTTCAGTGAAGCCGGTACAGGAGCCTCCTTCCTGCCGACCCACCGGGTCCTTTGATCAAAACAAATTATATTGCAGTGATAATCATCAAACATTATTTTCTGATCTACTCTGACTTCTACCCTGGATCACACACGTCCTGTATGTTAATTTAAATGAAACTATCAGTGAGTCAAGACCATGTTTGTGGTGTAATTGTTGATTTAACTGGTTCGACTACAAACCAACCAGTCTGGTCGGTGACGTCACGTCACAGTTTCTTCCCGGCTGAAGAGAGAACGAGGAGCAGGTGATAAAACTGACCAGGTCAGATATTTTCCCAGGTTAGCGTAGCTGCTGTTAAGCTAACGTTAGCGTCAGAGTTTGACGGTGACGTAAATGTAGCCAGACCAGCGTTGTAGTCGCTACGTGGTCTCACACTAAACCTACAGTAACGTTTGCTGCCTGTCACTAAACAGACTCTCTCCATGTCAAACATTATCTTTAACATTCACTAACATCACATGTTAAAACCAGGACACATTCAAACTGGACCAGAACATCATTCATCTCTTCATTGACGCTGGTTCATCATTTTTTCGATCAGACCGTGGACGTTTGGTTCATCCTCTTAATGTCCTGTTTTGTGCTGTGGTGGATTCTGGGGCGACGTGTGTAGAAGACTGTGACAAACATTACACAGTTTCTACATTTACATCTTTTATTGTAAGTAAAAACTTTTCACTCACGTTCGCTACGTTAGCATCTGTTTCCTGATCAGACGGAAAAGTTTCCTAGAAGTTTTTTAGTTGTGTGTGTGTGTGTGTGTGTGTGTGTGTGTCATTGGGATGTAAATGTCAGACTCAGAGTTTCTGTAACGAACAGAAACTCAGTGAATCAAACAGACGTTTCTTCATGAGTGAAACAAGAATAAAATCTGAACATACATGAGGAGAAACATGGAAACTGTGTGTGTGTGTGTGTGTGTGTGTGTGTGTGTGTGTGTGATTTAACCGTCCGACTGTTTCTGTGTTTTATTCATAAATTACCCAGCATGCTGTTCACTGACGCCTCAGACAACTGAAGCTAAAAGTCAAAGACATAAAAGTGAAAACTTTCTGTTCATTGAATCAACATCCTTAAATCTCCTTGAACCTGAAATCATCTTGAAAAGATCCTTGGCTCTTCCTGGAAAACACTTGAGACTTCCTGAAATATTCTTGAATCTCATTAAATCTCCTTAAATCAAGAATCCTTGAAACTTCTTGAATCACTTGAAAAATTTCAAATAACCTTAAATCTCCTTGAATCGTGAACATATTAAAACTTTTTTAGACCTGAAACGTCTTTGACGTTATCCTTGATGATTGTGTATGAAATGTCCTTGAAACTCCTTGAAATATTGTCAAACCTCCTTGATTCACCTTGAATCATCTTTAAATCTGTTTCCCTGAGTTTCTTCTTTAAATGTGTTTGGATCCTGAAGGAACGACCTTTAATCTCCTTGACACAGTCTTGAATCTGTGTGAAATAAATGAGGTGTGTGTGTGTGTGTGTGTGTGTGTGTGTGTGTGTGATCGTCTCAGAGGTCACACTGTCTCTGTTTGAGATCCAATCAATTCAGACCAGACACACTGGAGGGTGAAACTCTCAGGACCTCACCTGAGTGTGTGTGTGTGTGTGTGTGTGTGTGTGTGTGTGTGTGTGTGTGTGTGTGTGTGTGTGTGTGTGTGTGTGTGTGTGTGTGTGTGTGTGTGTGTGTGTGTGTGTGTGTGTGTGTGTGTGTGTGTGTGTGTGTGTGTGTGTGTGTGTGTGTGTGTGTGTGTGAGTGTGTGTACAGTAATCTACCACTCAGTCCCACTGTGACGTCTGAAGGTCGGAGGAGTCGTTTGGTTGCGAATCAGAAACACACAAAGAAAAACTTCTGCTGAAACAAGACACACACACACACACACACACACACACACACACTCACTCAGGCAGGATAAAAAGTGGTAACTGTTGTAAACGTTTGGATGTGAAGGAACAAAACAATAAAACGTGTCTGAATTCTCCAGAAATGACCTTGAATCTCCTTGAAATATCTTCACATCCTCCTGGAACGTTTTTACAGCAGCCTTGAAATATATTCATTTCTCTGTATCTGCTTTTAATTCCCTAGGACTACTTGACTACAACCTTGAATCACTATTAAAATATTCCAGCACCTCTCTAAAATACCTTGAATTCTTTTTCAAACATGGAAATCAACCAAAAGTGACCTTGAATCTCCTGGAAACATTTGTGAATCTATTAACATCACCTATAACCTTGAAACACTATAAAATATTCTGGGATTTAAAACATCAAATCTTCTTTAAATGTGATTGAATCCTTTTGAACTTGATTGTCCTGGAAATATCCTGAGATCATCCTGGAACATGAAATCAAATGGCCTTAATTCTTCAAATGCAAAAGTCGATTAGAAACGACCTTGAATCTCCTTGAAACGATTTCAAATCTCACTGAGACATCCCTAAATCTCCTAACATTATCTACAACCTTGAATCAGACTCCCCTACAGTGTCCTGGAATTGCCTTCATTCTCCTGAAAACTTCCTGGAACATCTCATGAATCCACATCAGCCTTGAGTCACTTCAAAACAGTTTGGGAATCACCTTAAAGTCCTTAAATCCCCTTTATGAATGAATCCTGCAGAAACATGCTAAATGTCATTGAATCCCCTGGAAACATTCTCAAATCTTCTTGAGACATTCTTGAATCTCATAAAAACACCTAGAACATCCTTGAATCACTACAACATCTTTAAATCTCCTTTAAACATAATTGAATCCCACTGAAATGACCTTGATTCTCCTGGAAACATCCTGGGATTATCCTGGAACATTCATTAATCCACAAGAGCCTTGAATCACGTCAAAGCAGTTTTGGAATCTCCTTGAAATATGAATCAATCAGACACCCGGAGGTCAAAGGTCAACGACCTGGAACAGTCTGAACAGACGAACGGTCAAAGACAGAAAAGACGATTTATACGATCGAGTCCACGAGGACGAGGCTGCACACGCATGTCAGAGAGTGTGTGTGTCATACTGTGTGTGTGGATGTGTTACTGTGTATATCGTGTGTGTTACTGTGTGTGTGTGTGTGTGTGTGTGTGTGTGTGTGTGTGTGTCCAAACTCACAACGTGGCCTAAAACTGTCAGAGCTTCAGTTTTAACTTGACCGGAGTGATGAGACATCGGAGGCAGAGACAACCTGCCACAGTCTGACTGGCAGACTGGCATTTGGTTATAACTGTGTGTGTGTGTGTGTGTGTGTGTGTGTGTGTGTGTGTGTGTGTGTGTGTGTGTGTGTGTGTGTGTGTGATCGTAGCAGTCTAAGTCGGCGTATCGTCTCACCACACTGACAAGAGTGTTGTCTGGTTGTTATTCTGTGTGTATGTGGGAGTATTTTCTAATGAGCTGCATTAAAATGAGTGTGTGTGTGTGTGTGAGTGTGTGTGTGTGTGTGTGAGTGAGTGTGTGTGTGTGTGTGTGTGTGTGTGTGTGTGAGTGTGTGTGTGTGTGTGTGTGTGTGTGTGTGTGTGTAAAAATTCCAGAACCAGAATTCATTGCCTGGCTGACGGGAGTGACAGGCGAAGCCATTTAATGCCTCAACACTGGCACAGAATAACTGACAGTGGCATTTGGAGTGTGAGAGTGTGTGTGTGACATTTGCACAATCGGTGTGTGTGTGTGTGTGTGTGTGTGTGTGTGTCTCGACAACATTTTATTGTAAAATTAAAATGTTGGACGTCAGCGTTTCACTGTGTTAATGAGTCAGTTCAAACCTAAAGGGGGCGCTCTCCATCACGTTCAGGTCTCTGGTCCAGGATCGGGTCTCGGTGGTCCAGGTCCAGCTCCTCCTGGAGGATCCAGAGACAACTTGAACCTTCAAAATAAAATGAAGAACCTCTAGAACCTGAATCATCATTAACTAGACTAGAACGTCCACTTTGACCTTTAGAACTTTATAAATGAGGATTAGACCTGTTCCAATGAAGCACAGAACCTGATCACAGAACAACTACAACGAGTCCTAGAACCTAAAAAAAAGAGCAGTAAAACATCGTAACCGTCCAGAGAACCTCCTCGGTGAACACCAGAACCACAACTCCTGAAGGAACCTGGAACCATCTAAACAAACCACAGAACCACTCAGATCTTCTTCACTCGTTCTAGAACCAAAAATTTAGACCAACCACTAAAACATCACAGACCCTCAGTGGCTCCAGAACCTTGTGAAGAACTAGAACATTTTAATGATCAAAACATCTTTACTGATCACTCACGTCTTCTAAACAACCGTAGAACAACCGGAACGTCTTCAATAATCACCGACCACTAGAACCTCATAAACAGAAACAAATGAAGTTTTCTACCGTGTTTCTACCAACTCCACCTGCAGCTGTTGATGTAACATCACAGGAAACAACAACAACAACAACAACAACAACACACAGGACGAACCATGTGACCAACAGGTTTAATTTAAGTTTTATCTCAAGATACAAACAAACAAACAAACAAACAAACAAGATGTCGTCTTTTTAAAATAACTCAGAGAAAGAAAAGCTTCAGTTCGTGTGATCAGCGTTGGTTGTTGTTTCTTCAGGTTCTGATGTTTATTCACTGGTTGTTTCTTGTTCCTCAGACTGAAACAGACGTGTCGGTGGATGTAGATTCATCAGGGAAACTTTCTAAAACTTTGTGCTGTTTGTTGTTAGTTTAATTTAGTTTGTGTGTCTCCTTACAAACCAAAACACTGCGTCCGTCAGTGTTTTATTGGTTCATTCTCGTGTCAGTCGACAGTGATGTTTCACAGCGTCTGAACCTCAGAGACCAAGCGTTGAAACGTCGTCGTCGTCAGGAGATGTTTTCAGAAGATGAAGCTCGTCAACGTCGAATGTTTCAGCCTGAAGACGAGAGAAGAGGGTGTGTGTGTGTGTGTGTGTGTGTGTGTGTGTGTGTGTGTGTGTGTGTGTGTGTGTGTGTGTGTGTGTGTGTCAGCAGCATCAAAGGTCAGTGTGATGTCTCTGTTCAAGTCAACATGTTTCCCTCCCGTGTCGAAACATCACAGCTCAGAGGACGTGATGAAGCTGCCCGAGTGTGTGTGTGTGTGTGTGTGTGTGTGTGTGTGTGTGTGTGTGTCAGTATCTGCCCTGCACGCCCAGCTCGCTCTCTGCAGACCGTTCGATTTGCTCGTGGACGAGTCGGACCTCCTGCTGGGTCAGTGTTCGCTCCATGTGGCGGTAGATGATGCGGTAACAGTGGCTCCGCCTCCCGGTCCTGAAACACAGAGAGAAAAATGAAAGATGGTCAGTAAGAACCCACAGAACCTCCTCACTGACCTGCAGCGCTTCACCGGTCACCTCCAGGAGGACTACCAGGACCTCTGAAGGGACTGCTTCCCCTTCAAAGGGTTGGTAGAACCTGTAGAACTTTCTAGGAACTTCTAGAACCTTCTAAAACTTCCAGAGACACACGTAGAACCTTCTCAGTGATAAACCTCCAAAAAAAACCTCTTAAGAGCTCAGGAACCTCCTCACTGACCTGTCCAACGTCCTAAATGACCACTAGAACATCCTCAACCATCTGAGGAACATCTTCACTGACGATCGTTTTCTAAAGAACCTGCTACAGACTTCAGCCCCTAGGAACTCGTCCAGAATAATCTCCACTACAACCTCCTAGCATCACCTCTAAAAGACCTAAAAGAACCTCATTGATCACTTAAAACATCTTAGAACACGCTTCCCACCGACCACTGAAGCACCTTAAACACTGAGTCTTCAAGTCCCATCACCATGACAACAAGGTCTAACCCGACCTCCAGAAGAACTAGAACGATCTAGATCTAGATCTAGAGAACCTTTAGCACCTCTTCAACCACTAGAACATCCTGAACAATCATTAGAACCTCATCAGTCACAACTATCACCTCATACAGACTCACTAGGGTTTAAAGGACCACTGAGACCTCCAGAAATCCTTAGAAACTTCAACAACCTGAAGAACCTCCAGAACGTCCCATCAACCACTAAAACACCTTCAATGATCCTAAGAACCTCATCAAATGACAACTAGAAGTCATAAAAGAACAACAGAACCTTCTGAACGTCTCTTAAACTGATGTAGAGAACATGTTCATTGATCATTTAGACCTTCTGACCTCTACAACCTTCACATCAACCACTAATACATCCTGAACCATCCTGAGAACGTCCTCAACAACCACTAGAACCTCGTTAATGATCCTTAAGTGATGTTCGTCTTTGTTTTTCCTCCTGTTTCTAACATCCTCTGCTCCTCCTTCCTGGTCGACAACGTAACGTAAGAACAATAAAACACAGACACAATAACTAGAAACAACACAATCCTCTCTCTCTCCATTCACTGTCTATGTCGTTCTCTCTCTCTCCATTCACTGTCTATGTCGTTCTCTCTCTCAGCTCCTGAATAATTGAACATCAGTGGTTGGAAATGTCACAGAGAGTCTGAAACCTTATAGAGAAAACGAATGAAGAGACAAACACAATTACACATCATATCTGAACACACACACACACACACACACTCAGAGTGAATGGTATTCTATGTGATAGACTGTGTTGTTGAATAATTGATATCTCCATTATCCAACATAGCTGCTGCATGAGGGGAGGAAGGTGAAGGTGGAGGTGGTGGGGGTCGATACAGTGACACCTGTAATACACACAAACACACACACACACACACACACACACATTGCAAAGTAAATGAGAAAATGTGCAGTAAATATTCACATGTTACATTATGCATGAAAAATAAATACATAGTTCGATGAAATACGTGTAACAACACAAACACACACACACACCTAAACATCTCGATCAACAGCAGCTGAAACCCAAACAGTGAAATGTCTGTTTGACTTCAGATACATATGTTTTTTAAAGCAGAACTACAGTTCCCATGATGCTTTGTGGGTGTAAATGGGACGTGATTTCATGATTTAATCAAATGACTTAGCTACGTTAGTTAACCTATCCAGATACCGTAGCTTCTTTAGCCACCTCAGCTAACTTCGTCACCTCAGATTATGTAGGTATTTTTTCTAACTTAGCCTTGTTTAAGGAGCCTTTGAAATGAAACAAGCTAGCCCCAGCTAACCTGTGAGCTAGCTACTTTAGCTAACGTAGCCAATTTCCATGTAAATGTCCTTTAAACACGTGACTGTCATTTACCCAAAACATCAGAACATCACGTTTCCATCTGAGTCTTTCTGCAGACGATGCAGTCGTGTGTGTTGTGCAGAGAAACGAGCTGTTAAATTCACATCTGCATTTCAACACAGACGTTAACATGTCGCCACCATCACAGGAAGTTTGTTTAAAAAAGTTGTAGATTGTAACTTTTAGAGTAAAAAAACAAAAAACCTGTTGTGTTTAGTGAGTCTGAGCTCCTCCGGCCTGATGAACCGCGTTGAGCTGCGCATGTTGTGTTTACGAGGCAGAAAACGTAATTAACTCAGCCACTAACTGTGATGAAAGTCAGAGACTGTACACGCTGGAAATAAAACTCATCAGCACGCAGCGACAGACGCACCGAGACCTCTTACTTTTTAAATGAAACAGCTTTAATTTGTACTTTTCTACAGGGAGGAAGGATCATGGTGTGTGTGTGTGTGTGAAACAAATGAAAATACAGAGTGGGGGATTTTTATCTCAACCAATTAAAGTTCTATGAATAGTTCACTGCACCAATTAAAACGAAAGTGAAACAGATAAACTTGACAACTTATTTTCTGTTCTGTGTCACACACATCGAACTTTAACCAAAAACCCTGAGTGTGAGTATAAATACCTCAGAGAGACGATCACACGTGGAGGTTTGTATCTTCGTTACTGCTCAACATTTATCTTTTGGATCATTTCACTGTTTCTGAACTACGTCGACGTACCGACACGTCTCTGATGACGTGATGACGTCAACCAGGCTCACGTCTGTAAGACGACAGCAGACGAAACGTGTCTTTGATGAAGTCGTCAAAGAGAGAGAGTCTTAAGGTCCATCTATGCTCCACACAGGAGACGCAGCCTTTCGTCCGTCATCACGTTAATAACGTGGTGGTTTTCAGGATCTTACTGATCCGTTTCAGCAGCATCAGACGCAGTAACATCACCAGAAACCGTGGGGGCAGTGTTGGACAGTGTAGCTCAGTGTGAGGAACAAAGAAGAAGAAGAAATCTCCGTCCACATGCTGCGACGTGTTTAACGTCCTCAGACCACCACCGTCTACAGCGCTGACTCTTTATCTCTGTCTGAGAATGAAGCTGTGATCTGCTTCACCGTCCACATGTTTGTTGTCTGAAACTTACGTCTCTGAACTCGTCACTGCCTCTAGTGGACGTGTTGTTAACAACATAACAACGTAAAGTACGACGGGGAGAATTAATGGTCTGACGTTAGGAACAGATGACCTACTAACCTACGTTAAGGAGCATTAATGGGCCTTTAAAGAGTCACGAATAGAAGATCACATGAAAAATCCACCACAGGTTCTCTAAAGACACTAAAACAACAATGAAACTATATGAGGAACCTTTTCAATGACCATAAAAACATCTAAATGAAACTAGAACTCATGAGAGACCAATAGAACCGTTTTTATGACTAAAAACTCTAGAAGTGTTTTGCAGAACCTCTTCAATGACTTTCTAAACAAACCCTAGAACAACACAAGGATCCAGAACCACTGACTCAACCACAACCATCACTGGAGTCTCCTCAGTGACTAGAACCTCATAATGGATCCCGCAACTTTCTTGATGACAAATAAAACAAACCAGAACATCTTCATAGACCAGATCTTCTAAACAACCTGAAGAACCTCTAGAACGTCCCATCAACCACTAAAACACCTTCAATGATCCTAAGAACCTCATCAAATGACAACTAGAAGTCATAAAAGAACAACAGAACCTTCTGAACGTCTCTTAAACTGATGTAGAGAACATGTTCATTGATCATTTAGACCTTCTGACCTCTACAACCTTCACATCAACCACTAATACATCCTGAACCATCCTGAGAACGTCCTCAACAACCACTAGAACCTCGTTAATGATCCTTAAGTGATGTTCGTCTTTGTTTTTCCTCCTGTTTCTAACATCCTCTGCTCCTCCTTCCTGGTCGACAACGTAACGTAAGAACAATAAAACACAGACACAATAACTAGAAACAACACAATCCTCTCTCTCTCCATTCACTGTCTATGTTGTTCTGTCTCTAGTTTTATTATAAACATGAGGTCAGTTCTTCACAAGGTGACGTGACCTCGACCTCTGACCTTTAACACCTTTAACAACTTGGTACAGAAGCTTCAAACTTCCATATAAAGCTTTAATTAATGTCGTGGCAAAGCTCAGTCCATGAAAACCAGAGAAAACTAGAGATGTGACACCAAACAGACCTTGTTGCATCTGTAAAATCAGATTTATTTATATATTATTAGTGTTTTTACACCCGAGCTGGCATGAGAAGGTACGAAGACTGTTGAGCAGCAGACGATGATGAAAAACATGTCAGATGTCGTCTGTGGTTTATGACTCAGCTGCTCGATGGACGTCAAGTTTTCACTTTGATCAGTTTGATCCTCAAATTCATATCTGGAGAAATTTCCTCTGAACGTCAATAACACCAGTCACACCAGTCACACCAGTCACATCAATAACATCAATAACACCAGTCACACCAGTCACACCAGTCACACCAGTCACACCAGTCACACCAATAACACCAATAACATCAATAACATCAATAACATCAATAACACCAATAACATCAATAACACCAATAACATCAATAACATCACTGATAGAAACGTCAGGAAGCAACAACAACAACAACAAACTCTACACTGTGTTGATCATTTTCAGTGGGTAGTGATGCTAACTAGCATGCTAACCAAGAACTATCGTGATGAACTAGCTAGTACGTTCCTCGATAGAGAACAAATTAGCTTAGCTCTGCAGCTACGATCCTGAAAGTTGTTACTTTGTTATCAAACAACCATCTAAAGGTTTTTCTTCTAAAGTTGTTTTTTTTTTTTTTACTATATAATTAGCGTTAGCATCTAAAGTAGGAGCACAGCTGTTACAGCTCAATGGTACAAACACTGTGAACTTAATGTTCTGACAGTGGCTAGTAGCATGCTAACAGAGGACGATGGTGCTGGTATAGAACTAGTATGTTCATGAGAAAAAAAGAAAATAAAACCAGGACAACAATTATTTTGAGCAAAGTCGTGTTAAAGAGGAGAAACGTGAAGTAATTGTTGTTGTTGTTGTTGTTGTTGTTGTTTCATTCTGAGTCACAGTTTGTTTAAATGTAAATTATATTAAAGCTTCAGGACTAACATCAACTGACTGAGAATCAGCACGTTCATATTTCATTTCACCTGCAGCTCGTTTCTCTCTGAAATATAAAAACCCTCAGGTTCATAATCTCATTCATTTCTTTTCTTTCCTGGTTTAATTAAAAATTAAGCCGGCAGTTTCATTTTGTGGCGACATTTGAAACTTTTCTACAGAAGTTTTGATATTTCCTCAGTTACTAGAACCTCATAACGGATCCTAAAACGTTCTTGATGACGACTAAAACAACAAACTAGTAGGATGAAATCTTCTAAACAACCAGAAGAACTTCTAGAACCTTGGTATCAAGAACATCCAGAAATGGACAAATCTGTCATGGACAAATCTTCTGAACAACCTCATCAACAACCTGAAGAACCTCTAGAACGTTCCCATCAACCACCAAAACACTTTAAATGATCCTAAGAACCTCATCAAATTAAAACTAGAACTCATAAAAGACCATTAGAACGTTCCCATTGACAACTAAGGTTCAATCACCTTCTTCTGTTTCACTCCTCGTCTCTACTTCACCATCTACGCCATCAGACGTCGTCACTAGTTGCTACGTTAAAGACGATGAGACACGTCTCCATGACGACCGTATGTCAACAAAGATGGCATCTACAGACTCATTTATGTCCATCAAGTTGGTGACGGATTAAAAACTGACAAGATGTTCGTAAATGTTAGCTAATGCTAGCTAATGCTAACAAATGTTACTGTTTAGCAGTTAGCAATAAGTTATCTTATTATTATCTTAATTAATCAATTAATCAATTGAAGCAGATTCATCATTTTTCTCTTCACAGACACATTGGCCTGTTCTTCAGTAAAGTGATGAATCTGCTGATGTGGAACATCCTTCATCACCAGTTGTTATAAAACCAGACGTTGGGTAAGTCTTGTAAAACAGTGTTTTTAATAAACTCTGGGTTCACTTACTAAGTTATCAGTACTTCAGTTTATGTGTAGGGACCCTATTCATGCTACTGCTGAAGTGAAGTGATATTTTGAGCTTTATTAGTGGTTAAAAAATGACAATTTAGATACGTTTGGCTGACTGCCCCATTTACTTTCATTGTTAACTATTTGGTTGTGAAAACAAAAGACGTTGACCTGGATATTACTTCAACCAACATAACATATCTGTTGAGGGGAGTTTGACTCGTATTAATGGTGATATAGACTCTGGGTTCACGTTACTTAAAAATAAAAAAGGAGAACAACATGTTTCTGTTTCATGAAATCTGTTTTTTGTTCTGTAAACATTAGTGAAGGTCAGAGGAGGACATGAAACATGGCCGCTGGCATCACAGCCCAAACTTTACACATGAAAACACACACACACACACACACACACACACACACGATTGATTTGATGTCAGACTTCAGCAGATGGTTGGACGGGGAGGATTTCTACTGAGAGGAGTCAGGTTTCATCTACAGAGGAGCGGGCGAGAGGCAGTGAAAGTGAGTGGGAAACAGAGAGAGAGAGAGATAAGTGGATGATGGTTTGAGAGGAGAGAGTTCGGTTTCATTCAGACTGAGAGGAAATGTGTGGGCGAGCGATATAGACAAAGATGGAGAGAGAGATCGATAGGAAACTCCAGCAGCTGCCAACGCCCTTGAAAGCATCACGCTGCCTCCACATGGAGGGAAACCAGGAGATACTGTAAACCCCCGAGGGTGGAGGAGGTGATCATCACCATCCCTCGTTTTGACGCCGCTCTGCTTCTCATCCTCGACACTTTTCTTTTCTTTTCTCGCCACCGATGTGAAGAAACGACCCTGAAGGATTCACCAGCGACTTTTTAATTTTCATTTTAATTAAAGGGTTTTAATAAAGACGACAAACATCACGTTACAAGATTTAAAGAATCAAACGAATCATGGAAGTTGTGTCTCAACCAGTCAGAGCTGGTATTTATCTATAGCAGGCTTTTAATTTGAAAGGTCAGCAGTTAGCATGCTAGCTGCTAACAGCTAACAACAGGCTACTTATCAGACTGAACGTTTTAACTGCTGTCAAACTATAAAGTTTATTAATAACTGGGATCAGATCAGTAGAGACAGAGGAGGGTCCTGTAGCGTCGCCCCCTGGAGGCCGACATGAGAACTACAAAATAAAAGTCACTAAAAAAATCTGAGTTAGGGTTGTTATAAAAGGATTTTACTTTGAAAGGACAGCAGATGCTAACCATCTAGCTGCAGCTCTTCCTGCAATGGTGACAGTAGTTTTTGCTAGCTTATAGTTAGCATGCTAGCTGCTAACAACAGACCTTCCAGACGATGTTCGGCTGCTTCTTTTCTTCTCTGGTTTAATTCACCAGTTTCTTTCTTCTTAAGTTTAAATCTGTTTAAAACTTTGTGTCCGTCGTCAAACACCAAACACCTGTGACTCCACTGACGAAAGTGGTGAAAACATCCAGACAGAAAAAGCAGCAAATTAAGAGGAAACTAGTGGGGATTGTTGTGGATTCGACTACTGAGAAAATTAAACCTGGATCTGAGACCTTTCAGGGGGTGAAACTTTCAGGGGATTTAATTAAAGTAAAACAGGATTTGATCAAACCTTTGAAATCTTTTATAATATGTGAAATCCCAGAATCCCCCTCTCTGTCTTTCTTCATCAATCACTCCTCTTCCTCTCCACTCAGGCTGATTAAAGTCCACGTCGTTTCTGTTGGAGAAGTCGACTCTGATTGGTCGGCGGCAGCGCCTCCACCAGACCGGAGACGAGCTGAAATCAATTAGTATTCTGTTAAGTGTTTGTGTTTGTGAAGCGGAGGCTCTCTCCTCGTTAATCTCTCCACTTAGATCTTCTCTAATTGGGACGGACGGTCGGCGGGAGGTGATGGAGGATGGGAGGTGACGGAGGACGGGGGGTGACGGAGGAGGGAGGTGACGGAGGAGGGGAGGTGATGGAGGACGGAGGACGGGAGGTGATGGAGGAGGGGAGGTGACGGAGGACGGGGGGTGACGGAGGAGGGAGGTGACGGAGGACGGGGGGTGACGGAGGAGGGAGGTGACGGAGGAGGGGAGGTGATGGAGGAGGAGGACGGGAGGTGACGGAGGAGGGGAGGTGATGGAGGACGGAGGACGGGAGGTGACGGAGGACGGGAGGTGATGGAGGACGGGGGTGATGGAGGACGGGAGGTGATGGAGGACGGGGGGTGATGGAGGACGGGAGGTGGTGACGGAGGACGGGGGGTGACGGAGGACGGGAGGTGGTGACGGAGGAGGGGAGGTGGAGACAAACACCAACACAATGAATAGAAAACGCTGCATATTCATGAGATGACACAAGGAAACGCCGTCGTTATGAATATTAATGAGCTCAGACAGTATTTGTGGTGAACTGTTTGACAAGATGGACGCCACGTTTACAGAAACACCATCTGATTATTCACCACAGACGAGTCTGTATCTAGATAAGACGAGTAAGTTAGCTGAGGAAGCTAATTTAACTGACATATCAAAGTTATTCAAGGTATTAGCTAAGTTAGCTAAAGTCTAGTTCACACTAGATTTTACCAACGATATCAAAGTTAGCTGAAGTAGCTTAATTACCTATGGTAACAAAGTTAGATAAGGTGTCACAAAATTAGCTAAAGTATAAACATACGTTAGCTGAAGTAGCCAGAAACCCGTGAGTCAGACCTTCTTAGACCAGGTCCTCCAAGGTCCTGTCAGACCATTAATATAACTAAGTGTCTTTTAACCGTAGCTAACTTAGCTAAGTTATCTCTGATTTAACTTAACCTCGTTAACACTAACTGGTCGTCTCCTCCAGGTGGAGACTCGTCTGTCTCAGTTCAACCAATCAGCTTCTTCTCCTGAGACGTGAAGCTACAACGGTTGGATCCTTCACAGTCCAACATATCCCATGATTCATTGCAGCAGCAGGTGACGTTTGTGATGTGAACGTGGAGTTAAAGATAAAGGTCACGTGACCTCAGTAGGAGGAGGAGCTAAAGGTCATGCTAACTTTTTAGCTAGTGAGAAACATGCTAGCTCTGTACCAACACAGTAGTTCTCAGTTAGCAAGTTAGTTAGCGTCACTAGCTACTGAAAAAGAGCAAAACAACTGACGACTTGACACTGAATTACATTTTATCTGCAACATAAAATGGACGCTGACCTTCAGGTGTTGTTGTTATAGATGTTGTTGTTGTTGTCTACATGTGGCCTTTGGTCAAACACAATAATCAGTAATGAGACTGAGATCATTACTGATTAAAGGTGAAGTTATAGGAAGATGAAATTTACTTTAATGAAACTAAATTAAATTTAAATGAATAATTATTAATGACTGAATGAATTAATGATCTTCAGCAGCTGTGACGTCGTGTTAATGTTGATGACGTCATCATGTGATGACGTCATCATGTGATGACGTCTCATGTTTCATCTGATAGAAGAAAATAAATAGAGAAATTCAACAAATCCAGGAGGTGGAAACGAGGCGAGCGTTTCTCTGTGAAGACAGAGCTCGTTTCTGCCTCCGTTTGTTTGTTTGTTTGGTCTTTTATTTATTTCTTTTTATCTGAGCAGCCTGGTGAGAGCTGAGCTGCCTGTGATCTATTAATACATCTGCATTAATTAGTCAGAGCTGCTCTGTAGCAGTTAGTTCTGGCTCCGGTCCGAGGAAATCCACCAGGATCCTGATCACAATCTGCTGCTGTGGACAACAAACGTCCACGGTGTCGTGTCTCCACGGAGACAAACACCGTCTCATCCCTGTGACCCCGCCCACAACGAGGTCACAGGTCAGAGGTCACGGTCTGAACTCAACTACTTTATCAACATTAAAAACTAAAAAAAGTGAAGTTTCATGATGGAGCTACAACTGAATCATCGGCGTCGCCCCCTGGTGGCCGGCTGATGTGTGATCACTCTGATCATCTGACCTTATAAAAATGGGCGGAGATGTCATGATTGACAGGTGACACTGACCTCTGTGACCTGTGATGTCATCAATTTAAAAAAAAAAATCTGTTCCCCCTCAAGTTAGCAGTTAGCTACCTGACATCTCAGTTAGTTAGTGTTACTTTAGTAGGAACAAGGTTGGTACTAGCATAAGCTACATGACTATGAACTAAGTTAGCGCTAGCGTTAGCTACATGACTAACTATCAGCAAAGTTAGTGCTAGTGTTAGCTGTACTGTTAGCTGTGTGAACCAGGCTAGCATTAGCATCAGATGTAATTCACCATGAACCAAGATAACACTAGCATTACCTGCATGTTATGATGAACTAAGCAAACATTGGCTATTTGATTATGAGCACTAATTATTAGCACTAATATTAGCTGTAATTTACATTGAACCATGTTAGCATTAGCAGTACTTTTATAATGAATCACGTTGGTGACAATATCAGAGCAAAAAAAAAAAACCCAAAACAAACGGGAATGTAAATATAAAATAACATACATCTGTTTCCATGACAACAGCTAACAGACGTAAAGATGCAGAGGTGAGACGAGGTAGAGGACGAGGTGAGTGGTGAAGAGGAGGAGGATGAATCCATCCCTCCCTCTGGGCCTCCTCCTCTCCAACCTCCCTGAAGTGACAGAGGGTGAATTATTAACACGACTGTCACTGTAGTAGGGAAGCATGTCAGTCACAGGAAGTCATAACACACACACACACACACACACACACACACACACACACACACAATGAAGGCCAATCACCTTATCAATGTTTCAATACAACAGGAGCCAGTCTGAGCTCATTAATTATTTATCAGGCTGGAACCTGATTGGTGCCTGAGGTTTATCACAGATTATCACAACTTCTTCTGTGTCGGCCATCTTTCTTTTCCTCCATCACTTCCTTTTTACCTTCATCTGCACTTCCTCCTTCACTCTGACACCTCAGCAACTCTGCTAAACTCAGGTAACACTAACTTGGATGTAGCATAGATATGAACCACAGAAAACTTCACTAAGTCAGATAAGTTAGCTACCTTAGCTAACGTAGCTAATTTATCTGACCGAAAGTGAAAGTGAAAGTGAATACTACTGCGTCATTGAGCACACAGCTCACCATGCACACAATGAAATTACCCTCTGCTTTTAACCCATCACCTAAGTGAGCAGGGGGCAGCCTGGACGGCGTCTGAGGAGCGTGTGTGGGGACGGTACAATGCTCATGGGCACCTCAGTGGGACCCGATAACTGGTGGATTTGAACCAGGGACCTTCCGGACCCAAGTCCGCTTCCTTAGCCACCACTGCCCCCCAAGTAGCAAAGGTATTAAAGACATCTGACATAGCTTTATTTAATTTAATTTTAATTTAGTTAAAGTTAAGTTAAGTTATTTAGTTAATTTAGTTTAGCTAACTTAGCTAAATTAGATACTTAGTTAAGCTAACATTAGCTATGTTAGCTTAGATACCTGATGTAGCTTAACTAAAATAACTAGTGAACTTAGTTAAAGCTCCTCCCTCCTCCAAACTGATTCATCTTCACACTGATCAAACAGCCACTTTGCCTTTTTGTCAGCCTGAGTGTGTGTGTGTGTGTGTGTGTGTGTGTGTGTGTGTGTGTACTGTATATGTACAGTGTGTGCGTTGCCTACTGTCCATCTGTTGACGCTGCAGGAGCCATGATGAGTGTTTACTGTGACTCACTCACTCACGCACAGACACACACACTCCTCCCTACAGGAGGTTTTCTTGATCCGTCAATCAATTCATCAAACAGACAAACAGATGACGTGAATCGTGTGTGTGTGTGTGTGTGTGTGTAGGAGGAAGCAGTTTAAGCTAGCTGGCATCCCGCCGATTAGTTTATAGCTCAGTTTGTGGACGAATCAGGTCAAAGATGTCTCTGAAGGGGGCGGAGCCTAATTTCATGACGTTAATAAAGCGATGACATCATCATCAGTCAACCAAGTTAGCATTAGCTACATGACTAACTATAAAGTGAGTTAGCATTAGCGTTAGTTGTATTTTATGATGAACCACAGAAAACTAACCAGCTAACTGAAGAAACAGTAGCTGTTATAGCTGTTTACAAACCAAATTAGCACTAACATTAGCTGTAATTTACAAAGTTAGCGCTAGCCTTAGCTGTACTTTATGGTGAACCATATTAGCATCAGCATTAGCTGTAATTTACCATGGACCAAATTAGCACTAGCGTTAGCTGTATGTAATGATGAACCAAGGAAACGGTGGCTATGAGCTACATGCAGTAGCTACATGATTATAAACCAAGTTGGCGCTAGTAGTAGTTGTACTTTACGATAATCCATGTTAGCATTAGCGTTAGCTGCAGTTTTATAATGAACCATATTAGGGAGCCAAAAAAATAACCATGATTAAATCTCTGCACCGTTTGTTTGTTTAGTACTTCCTGTTGTGCTCACAATATTAGGAAAAACCTCAGACGTGGTCCCGACCTGTTGGATCCAGTTTACCCTGAACTGTCGTAACGGGAAACACGCTGACCAATCACACGCATCATATCTCACCTCACATGATTCAACCAATCAAATCAGCAACACAACTTCTTTGTATTTAATTGTTTTATTTCGAAATTAGTTTCTGTTCTGAGAAAACTGGTAGTAAACAGCTCTCGTCATGTGTGTGTGTGCGTGTGTGTGTGTGTGTGTTGTGGGTCGATATGAGTTGAAAGACAAACAGGAAGACACTTGAGTGTGTGTGTGTCTATTAATTGTATTAAGATAAAGGGAGAGCAGGAAGAGAGCATCATTATCAGGAAGATGGAGGCAGCAGGAGCCACTTATGCCTGGATGTGTGTGTGTGCGTGTGTGTGTGTGTGTGTGTGTGTGTGTGTGTGTGTGTGTGTGTGTGTGTGTGTGTGTGCCTGCATGTCTACAACGCAATCAGATTCATTCACAGTACATTTCCATGATCTCTCGGGTAACATGAGCTGTGTTTCAAGTGAACATTTGTGTGTGTGTGTGTGTGTGTGTGTGTGTGTGTGTGTGTGTGTGTGTGTGTGTGTGTGTGTGTGTGTGTGTGTGTGTGTGTGTGTGTGTGTGTTAACCCGCCGCCTGCTGTAGTCGACCCCTGAGTTTGAATAACGGTGGAAAAAACATTCATCCTTTCAAATTCAAATTAAAAACGTCAAACATGAATCAAGGAAAAATAAACAATGTTAGCTGTGAATTAGCATTAGCACTAGCATTAGCTGTGCTATACTATGAACCACGTTAGCACTAGCATTAGCTTTACTTTACAATAACTTTACAATAAAGCAGGTATGTGATGGTAAATCGCCATTGTTGCATTTACGAGACAAGATGTCTCTGCTAGCTGGTTAGCATGCTAACCTAGCGTAAACAACACTAACATGTACTGTTGTTGTTGACAACAAGTGTCTGTTGGTGTTTTCAGGTTTGAACAGTTTCGTTTGTTAACAGGCAGATAAACAAAGTGTTTACGTTGTTGCCAGAATCACAGCTGAGTTTCCGTTTCCTCAGCGGACGTTTGAACTCTGACTGCGATGATCTGCTCTGGGGGTCAAACCAGGAAACTCTCAGTGTTTCTGTCGCTGCTGTTCTGCTGAGACAATCAAAACGAGACGAAGGGAAACTGCTGAGACGCAGTATCCGGCCGCTCCCCTGAGTCTGATTCATCGCTTCACATTGACCTTGTCGCCGACCTGCGACTGCGTCATCTGAAAGTGGCAACGCCGTTGAGGACGTGAGGTGGAGGCGGCTTTAAAATGAATAAGAAAAAACACCTCTGTACTCCGTGGTCGACAGTATACAGACACGTAAAGAACACGCATGTATGTTGCAGACCAGATCCAGTGTCACTGTAGGCTACATGTAGCAGCTGACGACAAGGCTAAATAAGTATCACAAAATTAGCAAAGTTAGCTAAAGTATCTAAATAGGTTAACTAACATAGCTGTTAGCCAAATTAGCTTATTTAGCTGAGGTGGTTTAATAGGCTATGGTAGCTACATGAGCTACGTTATCTGAGGTATCAAAGTTAGCTAACATAGCCAAGTTAGCTGAGGTAGCTTAATTATCTATGGTAACAAAGTTAGCTGAGGTATCACAAAATTAGCCAAGTTAGCTACAGTATCAACATAAGTTAACAAATGTAGCTAAGTTAGCCAAAGTATCTAGTTTATCTGAGATGTTTAAATAAGCTACATTAGTTAAATGAGCTAAGTTAGCTGAAATAAGTATTTAAGATAAATAAAGAGTTAAAGTTTGCTGAGTCTTGTAGTGTGAACACTACAGGTCTCAGACCAGTTGTTGAGACTCCACATCATGGGAACACAAGTCGCCAACGATCACGACAGAGACTGAGACTCACTGATCGATGGTGAAGTGGACTAGAGTGAACTAGACATTAGCTGGTTTATTTCATTTTGAATTTAAATAAATGTATAAACGTAGATATGAAACTTGGTCTCAGTGAAACTGAAGCGACATTTTCCTGTGATACATCCTCTTCCACCTCAAGTGACCCGAGTAAAGCTGCTGACTCATGATTCACCAGGACAGGAGGCGTGTGTGTGTTTGGCAGCATAACGGCCTCAGTGTGTGTGTGATCTATGTCCATATGTGTGTGAGCAATTCAATGACGCGTCACAACGGAAAAAAAAACTGATAGAAATGTGACGAGGAGGATTTATTAATTATTTATCTGTTAGCTTCGGCTGTAAATTAGCTTTAGAAATAAATTAGCTTTAGCTATTAGCTTCTGTCACTTCACAATTCAGATTAATGATATAAAATATGTTCAACACACGGATGTGAGACGAGCTCATTTAGCATTAATAACCTCTGATGCTAACAATCGTTAGCATTTATGTTAGTGTTTGCATCAAAATGATCAATTTTTATTAATTGTTTGTTTATAGTTTGTTCAACGTTTATGCTATACTGCTCACAGCTAGCGTTAGCGTTAGCACATAGATAAATGTTAGCATCCTTACAAGAATATTAAAACTGGAATTTACAAAATATTGTGTGTGTGTGTGTGTGTGTGTGACACTGATGTGTTAATCATCTCACTAAGTGTGAAAGCATGTTCGTGTGTGTGTGTGTGTGTGTGTGTGTGTGTGTGTCTGCCACCACCATAACCTCTATGCTCAATTACACACAGATTACACAGAGGCCCTTGGGGCCGCGGCAGCCGGTGAGCTGGCTGATATAAATCTGGACTGTTGTTGATACACCAGCTCTGTAATACCCATAAAACATTAGTGTGACACACACACACACACACACACACACACACACACACACACACACACACACACACGCACAACATACGTGCATCAACACGTCAGGAGAACACATGGACAAACAAACACACTCCATCACTCTGTGTGTGTGTGTGTGTGTGTGTGTGTGTGTGTGTGCATGTCTACATACACACACACACACACAGACATTGCTAGGACACTCCAGGGAGCCCGTGCTGCAGTAAGCTAATATGCTAACCCTGCAGGGTAACCTGGATAGGGGGAGGTGACATTTTGAAAAGGTGAACGAGATGATGTTGACATTTAGAGAAAAATGAGATAAAGTGAAATTTAGATCCTGTTTAGGAAAAGACGAAGGTTTAAACACCCGGGAGACACCGTGTGTGTGTGTGTGTGTGTGTGTGTGTGTGTGTGTGTGTGTGTGTGTGTGTGTGTGACAGTAAATCTGAACTAACTGTTGCTGTTTCTCTTCATTTTGTTTCCATCACAACAGAAATGTCTGAAAACTGCTTTAAAACTGGACACAAACAACATCAGAGTTGTTATCTTAGCTAAGTTAGCTAAGTTAGCAAAGACAGCTAACACACTATGTTAGCTTAGATACTTGACCTAGTTACTGTAGCTGAGTTAGCTAAGTCAGATTTGTAAGGCAGCTAATGTAATTAAGTTAGCTACCTTAGCTAACCGAGACACCTGACCTACATTAGCTAAGGTAACTTTAGCGCTGCAGATACCTAAAATATATTTTAGTTAAGTTAGCAAATAATGATAACTTGGTTAAGTTAACCAAGTTAGTTATAAATATAAATACCTTAGTTAATCTAGCAGTCAGCTGAGGTTGAAGACAGGTTAGGTAGCTACCTTAGATACCTGACCTACATTAACTAAGTTCGCTTTAATACTTTAGATATCCAACAGATATTTTAGCTTTAAGTTAGCAAAGGTAGCACTGACTAACTTGCTTACTTCAATAACCTAGCTAATAAGTTAGCTTAAATGAGGTGGGTTAGCCTACATAGAGTTTCATATTTACATCAGTAACATATTTACATTATATATGCTATGGTCATGTGACCTTTAGCTTGACTGATGCTAATTTAGCTATCTTTGATAACTGAGGTGTCAAGCTTACCTCACCAAACTTAGCTAATTTAGCCTCCTAATTTAGACACCTTAGCTTACATAATCACCTCACACAGTATTCACATCATCTGTGATGTATATGACCCACCAGTTACTAGCTACTGAGGCTAACTTGGTTATGTTAGCTAACGTAAATACCTGACATGAGTTAACTAAATTTGGTTTGATACTTTAGATATTCAACAGATAAACTTGCTTATCTAGATAACTAAGTTAGCTTAAATGAGGCGGGTTAGCCTACAGAGAATTTTATATTTAGCTTGACTGATGCTAACTTGGCTACATTAGCTAACTTTGCTAACTGAGGTAAGTTAGCTATTTCAGCTTAAGTCACCAAAATTAGCTAATTTAGCTAATTTTGTGATACTTCAGCTAACTGCTAATTTATACAGGTTACATGTGACATATATGACCAGTTACTAGTTACTGATGCTAACTTGGCTATGTTAGCTAAGTTGGCTAATTTAGCTAACTTACATTGGACCGCCGTAGCCGTCTTGTTAGAAGTCTGAATGCGTTGGAACAAAAGCAGCAGCTCGGCCTTTACTCCTCTCTCCTCCCTCTCTCCACCTGTCATCCTGTCATCACTTCATCCTCCCCGTCCTCCCCCTCCTCCCCCCTCTCTCTCTCTGCAGGCTCAGCAGGAGACAGAGAGGCAGCCGCCCACCACAACTCAATGAATCATTTAACAGAGAGAAACGAGAGGGGGAGACCAGCCCTCACCCCCAAAAAGATGAAGGTGGAAACAGAGCGATGACTCAAAGGGGGAGGGAGGGAGGGAGGGATGACAAAAGGGAGGAAGGGGAATCGGTGGAGAGAGTTTGTAAACTAGTGAGAGGAAACAGACAGAGCGAGAGAAATATATCTGAATAATATATGATTGTTTTCTGTTCCCACATGTAACCGCCGCTTCGATACTTTTTATCTCCAACCTCAGCAGGACGCATTAAGTGGTCGATCAGGACTCGTCACTGTGGTTTCAGTCTTGGACCGAGACCTAAGACCTCAAAACCTCAACACCTCAACACCTCCTCCTCTGTGGCTTCTACAGGAAGCAGCAGGTCGATGGAGGGGGTCAGGATCTGACGACTTCAACACTTAAAGTAGCTACGTTACCTGAAGTAGTTATGTTAGCTAAAGTAGATAAGTTAGCTAAGGTGGTAAATCAGCTATGGTAGCTTAAAATAATAGTAAATAAATAATAATAATAATAATAATAAAAACCTGTAATTTCCCAGATTGGGATCAATAAAGTACATCTATCTATCTGCCTAATAAGTTAACTAATGTAACTGTACTAGTTAAGTTAGCGGAAGTAGTTAAGCTAGCTGAAATAGCTTAATTACCTGACAAAGTTAGCTAAGTCTGCTAAGTAGCTCAAAAAGTTAATTATCATAACCAAGTTAGCTGAACTGGCTACATTTCTTAAGGTAAAGTTAGCTAAATTAGCTGAGGTGGCTAAATGAGTAAAATAACGTAGCCAAGTTAGTCAAAGTATCTTAGACAGTTGATGTGGCTAAGTTAGCGGTAAGATAAGCTAAGATATCTAAATTAGCTAAGTTAGCTGAAATAGCATAAACATGTGTTATCAACAGTGGTTGACGCTAACTTTAGCTACGTAGCAAAATAAAAACTTATAGCAACTTTAAACTATTTTCTCTCTGATGAACCAGAACTGATTTTATTGCATAATTACTATAAAAAACACATTTCTTTCACTAATGTTGTTAATAAAAAATGCTGCAGAAGCAGGAAGAACCAGTTTGACAAACAACCTGGTGCAGCTCATGACCAAGCACTCTCTCTCTCTCTCTCTCTCTCTCTCTCTCTCTCTCTCTAACACAAATATGATATTTCAGCCTCCCCGGAGTCTCGGGGGAGTCATGGGGAGGGGGGGGTCACTCTGACTGACAGCTCACTGGACTTATCAGATTAGTCTCTGCCCGGTCGCTGCTGACAGTGTTACCGACCAATAAATGCAGATTTGTGGGGAATCATAGCGAGACATCAGCTTTGATTTGCTACAACATGAGATGTTTATGGAGCAGGAGAGAGGGCGAGAGACTACGACTCCCTCTCTCTCTCCCTCATTGGATTAACTCTCTCAGTTCTGTAGGAGAAGGAAAATAAATGTGAGCGGCTGCAGTTTCCGGCAGCTTTAAAGGGTTTGGATCAATCTACAGCGATAATGGACGTTTGGTTTGGAGATGAAATGCAGCTTCCACTTGTAAAGTCAACGAGCACTTGAAAGATTCACCGGACTCATCATTCACGTTCGGAGATGTTCAGCTGTTTTATTGATGACAACGTATCAATGAACACAACTGAATAAAAACCCCTCATCAATAAGAAACATTTGGTTTGTAGATAAAGATGATCGGATACCAACGTCAGCCAATCACCAGTCAGAACTATGCTACCAATCGATGATCAATGGATGCTTCATCTATCTATCTATCTATCTATCTATCTATCTATCTATCTATCTATCTATCTATCTATCTATCTATCTAATCAATATCTTGGATACAGTCAAAGTCTCACCTGTTGATTAGAACTGATCAGAAACACTGACACTGTGATAACACCAGTGTTTATGACCTGTACTGTCACCAGCCACCAGGGGGCCTTACACATGTCCTGTCCTCCATCTTTCTTTCATTAAACTCTTCAAACCAGAGACTCAGTTTTATTGATCATGTGAATGTTTCCACATGTAGTGAAACATTTGAATCGTGGTTTTCAGTGCACCATCTGATCAATGTCAAAACCGATGAAGTTAAAGTTGTTGGACGTCATCAAAACTTTCCTGTCGATCGCTGAACGTGATCAATAATAAAGTTTTAAAGAAGCGTCGCTCACAGACAAACACAGTGAATCCAGCGAGTCGACTGTCGGTTTATGTTTCTGACGAGGAAAAAAAAGAAAAACGTCTGAGCTTCTCTGGATCCAGTCTGTCCTGTTAGCAAAATTTAATATGCTGACTAATGACAGCAGATGCAGAACAACGATCCATCACAGCAGATAGATTAAAGAGAGAGTCGGTGTTGTGTAAAGGGTGAATGTGTCGACAGGGAATAAATGTTCAGTTTGTCTTTTAGAAGCTCTTCTTTGAGAGAAGATTAAAAGCTCATTAAAGTTCTCGTCTTCTGAGACAGAACAAGACTAATCGCTCTTGTCCTCCACCGTCGCTGATAAATTTAGATTCCTCTCCCTTGTTTCTTTTTTGTATCATTTCTCTGCAGGTTGTATAAATAGTGGCGCTAGTTTCTGATAAATGGTTAAAGACCTGTACATTTCTACTGTAACAGAGTGAAAAACCAGCAGAACCTCCTGGGAGACCTCAACAAACCCCCTGAAGGAAAACCAGTATCTATCAAAGGTCTTGAAAGTCTTAGAGGACAGATCGGATCCTAAAAACTAGATTGCAATTTTCTGGCCAATCACCGATTTTTAAATAACCTGACCTGCCATCCTCCACAACGTCCTCCACAACGTCCTTCACAACATCCTCCACAACGTCTTCCACAACATCCTCCACAACGTCTTCCAACATCCTCCACAACGTCTTCCACAACGTCCTTCACAACATCCTCCACAACATCCTCCACAACATCCTCCACAACATCCTCCACAACATCCTCCACAACATCCTCCACAACATCTTCCACAACATCCTCCACAACATCCTCCACAACATCCTCCTCAATTATTACACATTACCAGATGTCACCAGGTAAAACTAACTAAACTGAGAACACACAGAAAACTCCTGAAGAACTAGGACCACCTAGAACTTCCTTAACGACCAAACTCATACAGGTCTTGTAGAACCTGCAGAAACACTCATCGATCATTAGAACGTCTAAAGAACATCTAGAACCTCTTCACTGACTCCTGGACCTCTAGAGACTTATTATTGGCTGCTAAACCTGATAAAACTACCTGCAGACCCTGGTCATTGACCATTAAGCTGTAAACATCTTAGTAACGACTAAAAACATCCAGAACCTTCTAGAACCCGTCTGGTTTTCTCTACACCCTCGTAAAGAACCACTGAACAATAACCAACAGAACTTTTAAACCAACCGGTCTATTAGAAGTTAACTGTTAAACTGCTAAACTTTCCCAAACTACCTGCAGATGTTTATAAAACTGACTCTAGAACACGTTAAACTACATACGTGACCTCAACGACCTCCAGACTCCAACGAGTCTTAAAACAACTTCATAATCCATAATCCTCTCTACCTGGTCTTTAACTTGTTGATGATTGTTCGGTTCTTTTGATGAGATTTATTGGTTTTATGAAAAATCTTTTATGGGGAATTCTTGCTCTTATTTTGAAAGGGTGCGGCATGAGGAATGACAGAGTGAACGTGTGTGAGTGTGTGTGAGGGACAAAGAGAGAGTGAGGGTGAGAGAGGTTTGGGAAGAAAAAGGTGCAATGCAGGTATTTTATACGCCAGTAATTTAGAAACTGATAAATGTAATTAACTGAGTCTGGAACGTTCTCCTGCTTCATCATGATCATTAAGATGTTGATGACAACGATGAGGAGGATGGATCGGTGCAGGGGTGAGGAGGTGAGGAGGGGGAGGAGGTGAGGAGGGGGAGGAGGTGAGGAGGGAAAATGACAGTGAGAAGAGACGGAGACGAAATAAAAAAGGTGCATTGCAGATATTTTGTGCAGCATTAATGTAGAAACAGGATGTAAAGAACGTGACGCTGACCTCAGGTCAGACGTTTGACGACAGGAAGTCAGAGACATTTCAAAATAAAGATTCTACAATATAAAGTACGTTTATTGTGTTTGTGTCGTCGAGGTTTGATAAATGACCAGTTAGTTTGAAACTGGATCAAAGATTTTGACGTTGACGTCACGTTAGCGCAGCTGCTAAATATGTGACTCAGACTTTCAGTTTCATCAACTCAAAGTTCATAAAAACTCATCAGAGCTAATCACTCGTCTAGCTGCACCTTAGCTTGGTTTAGCTACGTAGCTAGAGTTGCTAGCGTTGCTAGCGTAGATCACTTGTTACCTTAGATGAACATATTTATGTTAATGATGTACAAAAAAAAACTTACAAGAAACTTTAAATTGTTTGGTAACAAAGTAACAACTTTCAGGATCGTTGGCAAATTCGTTAGCAACTGAGGAACATACTAGTTCATCATGATGGTTCTTTGTTAGCATGCTAGTTAGCATCACTAGCCACTAAAAACGACCCAGACAGTTTCTTGTGGAACATGTGACATCATGTAACGTTCATCACAGATTGTTTTATCTGAAGTTTCACCGAATCTCTCTCTCTCTCTCTCTCTCTCCACCATTAGCTCTAATACTGAGAGTCAGTGTATGTTAATGTATTGTTGGACGTGTGTGTGTGTGTGTGTGTGTGTATGAGCTCGGTGGGGAAAAAGGTCGCTATTTAAAAGACATTAAAATGCTGAAAGATGAATAGTGTCAGACATTTTTACGCACTGCAGGGCCCCGACTACACACACACACACACACACACACACACACACACACACACACACACACACACACACACACACACACACACACGCACACACACAGAGTAACGCAAGGTCAGGAAAGTGAGAGTGTGTAACAAGTAATGTGAAAAAGGAGTCCTCAGCCATAAGGTACCAACCTCCCACTGCTGCCCTTTACACACACACACACACACACACACACACACACACACACACACACACACACACACACACACACACACACACACACACACACACACACACACACACACACACACACACACTTCTTAAAAAATGAGATGTCAACACCAGGCACTGCAGGCTCAGAGGTGTACACCAAGGACAGCTGTGTGTGTGTGTTTAAAGACTCATTGATTTTCACTGTCATTAAGCATAAGCAGGTAGTTTTTACTTCCTTCTGTACAAATGGGATCACGTGTGTGTGTGTGTGTGTGTTCATTAACACTGGTGACTCCTCCATCTTTCATCTTCAACACTTCGTGACCTTTACCCTGTTTTGTTTTTTTCTTCAGATCATCGTTGAATCTTTGTTTCAATATATATCATTGTGTATCAGTGTGTATCAGTGTGTATCATTGTGTATCATTGTGTATCAGTGTGTATTATTGTGTATCAGTGTGTATCAGTGTGTATCATTGTGTATCATTGTGTATCAGTGTGTATTATTGTGTATCAGTGTGTATCGGTGTGTATCAGTGTGTATCGGTGTGTATCAGTGAGTATTATTGTGTATCAGTGTGTATTATTGTGTATCATTGTGTATCAGTGTGTATCATTGTGTATCAGTGTGTATTATTGTGTATCAGTGTGTATCAGTGTGTATCAGTGTGTATCAGTGTGTATCATTGTGTATCAGTGTGTATCAGTGTGTATTATTGTGTATCAGTGTGTATCAGTGTGTATCAGTGTGTATCAGTGTGTATCAGTGTGTATCGGTGTGTATCAGTGTGTATCGGTGTGTATCGGTGTGTATCAGTGTGTATCGGTGTGTATCGGTGTGTATCGGTGTGTATCGGTGTGTATCGGTGTGTATCGGTGTGTATTATTGTGTATCAGTGTGTATCAGTGTGTATTATTGTGTATCAGTGTGTATCGGTGTGTATCGGTGTGTATCAGTGTGTATCAGTGTGTATCAGTGTGTATCGGTGTGTATCAGTGTGTATCGGTGTGTATCAGTGTGTATCAGTGTGTATCAGTGTGTATCAGTGTGTATCAGTGTGTATCGGTGTGTATCGGTGTGTATCAGTGTGTATCAGTGTGTATCGGTGTGTATCGGTGTGTATCAGTGTGTATCGGTGTGTATCAGTGTGTATCAGTGTGTATCAGTGTGTATCAGTGTGTATCGGTGTGTATCGGTGTGTATCAGTGTGTATCGGTGTGTATCAGTGTGTATCGGTGTGTATCAGTGTGTATCGGTGTGTTTCCTACCTGGGATGTGTGAACTCGTCCACCAGCGTCACCTTCTCCACCAGATCTCCTCCGACGGATCGAACCAGCTCGTAGAAGTCGTTCTCTGTGAAGGTTTGTGTTCGTCCGTCGTCGTGCGGCAGCCAGAAGGAGATGTCGTTGTGAAGCGGAGGATATTTACTGAGAGGCTGAGGAAACACAAGTTAGTTTAACAGTTAACTGGTCAGTCAGTCAGTGGTAGTTGATTGTAAAGGTAGGTTGGTGGTTAACAGGTTAGTTAAGCAGACAGATGGTTGGTTGATGGTGGATAAAAGGATTGTTAACAGGTTAGTGTGATGGTTAAAATAAATGTGACCTAGAAAATATCTGGTTTGTTGTTACTACGGTTGGTTGTGACACTTTGTTTCACCAGAGACACAGTTCATCACTGCTCCGTCTACAGGAGGAGGAGGAGGAGGAGGCAGTGATCCCTGCACCTCCTCATCTGTTCACTTTCATTTCAGCCATTTTTTTTCATCTTCTATTTGTTTCTACAGAATCATTTTCTGTCCCTCCATCTTGATATTTCATTGTTGTTGTTGTTGTTGTTGTTGTTGTTGTTGTTGTTGTTGTCACTAACCTACTGACTCTTTGTTTCTGTTGAACCTTCCTCCTCCTCTTTACCCTCCAACAGTCACTTGAAATGTTCTTCGTTAGTGAAGACGAGAGTTGACAAAAAACACCTTTTAGTGGGAACAAGGTAACCGCTGAGTGAACCTGCACACACACACACACACACACACACACACACACACACACACTTCACTGTGTGTGTGATGCTGGGGTCATGGTAAAGTGACTGGTGGCGGCTGATCTGAGCTCCTGCCGTCAAAATGTTTTATACATGAGGTTAAAAGGCTAGAACACGAACACACACAAACACACACAAACACACACACACACACACACACACACACACACACACACACACACACACACACACACACACACACACACACACACACACACACACACACACACACACACACACACACACACACACACACACACACACACACACACACACACACACACACACACACACACACAGACTGCAACGAGACAATAAAATGAAAACACCAAACATCTACGGTTCGGGTCATAAGCGCCACCTCAGCTTGTTGTTAGAGCGTGATGCTGCGTCCAGGTGCATTGTGGGTGTTATTCTGCAGGTCATACGTGTGCTGTTACCTGGAAACACACGGGCTGGTGGACGTCCTGGACTCTGAACTGTCGAAGGAAACGTTCGTCCTGACTCCAGAACAGACGGATGTCGGGGATGTTGTACAGGACCATGGCGAGTCTCTCCAGACCGAGGCCGAACGCCCAGCCCAGCTTGTCCCCGGCCCCCGCTGGAGAGTAAACAAACAAACAAACAAACAAACAACAACAACATCAACAAGTGGAGACGAGTTGGGTCAGTGTTTCAGTGCTGCTTCGCTGTGGCTCCTCTGGTTATTCAACACTTTAATGTCAATAAAACACACACACACACACACACACACACACACACAGATCTTTCATCGATCTCCCGTCAGTTCAACTCTCCTTCTCTCTGTGTTGACGACCATGTGTCTCTGAACAATTTAACCATGTTACCATGACAACTATTAACACTAATCAACCAGTCAGTGTGAGGTTCCTCAGGTCTTTGACTGGTGACCACCTAGAACCAGCTACTGACTCTTTAAACAATAACTTCATTAAACTGGACTGTTCCTCTCGTAACCTCTGACAACGTCTGTTTTTCCCTTTTTGGAAACTGTAATTTATTGATTGATGATTCTGGATTTTTAAAACAAAAACACAAACTTGTTTCTAGTCTCCAATGACTTTATTACTCTACTGTTGAAACAACAAGTTGTTTCTGAAAACTGCAGGAAAAACATTTGAGTCTGAAATATTTTACCAACAGAGAAGAAAAAGAGACAGAAAAGTTTGGAGAAAAAAGAGAAATTAAAAGAAACTTTGGCAGACTCACAGACTCATTTTGTTTCGTCGACTAACGAACACGAAGCGTCGTTGACTCAACGTCAGAGGAGGAAAGTTTCCAAACAGCAGGAAAGTTTCCTCAGGAAGAATGAAGCTGGATATTCAGCTGCTTCTTCTTGTTTCTACTTCCAGAACAAAAACCTTTTTCAGCTGCTCAGAGACAGGTCAACGCCGAGGGCCGACGCTCGCAGGAGTGAAGGATTATGGGTAATTCAGAAGATTTGAGGCTGAGAGATGAGAGCGAAACATCTTCTCTCTGAGACAAACTACCATCCTGTCTGAACGAAACAATCAGAAGAAAAATCAAACTTTCTATCCAAGACGTTAAAACGGTCAAAGTCTGAATAAATGATGTCGGACTGACGTGTTGGGACCAGTTCCTCCAAAATAAGAGTCCACAGCCACGTTAGCAGCCCTGAGAAACATTCACCATGTTCAGCATGCTAACTGTTACTGTGTAGCAAGGAAAGCTAAAGCTAACTAATGGAAACACCACTGGTTTTGTCACACATCCCTGAAGCACTCATAGTTGTTCTAGTTGTTAACTTGTTTACCTGTTTAGTTGTTTATTTGTACTCAGCTCAGGTTTCTTCCTCATCACGTGTTGTCTCTAAAACTTCCCGACCATCGACCCACAGACGTGTTTACATCCTTGTCTTTTGTTTTCTCGTCTTTTAAAGTGATTTTATCGTCTCGTTTTCATGTTTTTAATTAAGGTAACGACCTTGTTTTTATCGTCTCATTTCTTCTGTATTTCAACGTCTCAATAAAGACGTTTCAACGACGTCGTGTCCGACTGATGAAAAAGAAACTGAAACATCAACGAGTTTGTTTCTAAAGTTCAAGTTTCTAAACTGAACTTTTCTCTTGACACAACAAGAACAACGATGAAGACGACAACAACCTCCAGATGAAGCCATCCCAGGACCACACTTCACACCAAGGGGATGAGAAATTTCCCAGCATGCTCCAGGACAAGGATGGAGACAGAAGGAAACAGGACAGTGTTTTTTATAGGACAGTGATAAAGTAATCAATATATTTAGCTTATTAAGGTAACTTATCGCTAACCGCTAATAACTCACGTAACTCACAACAGGATCTTTATTAATGTAACAAACATCTCGTCAGTTTTTAATCCGTCACCGACTTGATGAACATAAACGAGTCTGTAGACGCCATCTTTGTTTGTTGTCATGGAGACGTGTCACATCATCTTTAACGTAGCAACTAGTGACCATGTCTGATGACGTGTGACGGTGAAGCAGAGGAACGTTTCCACCTGACGTCCTGCAGAGAGGTTAGACAGTTTTATTCTATATTTTCTATTTAGTTTGACGACGTTAAAATGTGGAAACGTTTCATCTTTAATCAAAACATCATCATGTTCGTCTCTAACGATGAGACGACGTCACGAAGCTTGATTCTTCTTCTTATACATCAGTGTGTGAAAACACAAAACGTCTGTTCACACACACACACACACACACACACACACACACACACACACACACACGTTGGTCGTTTACATCCTGGTCTCGATGTTGGCGTCCAATCAGCAGCCGGGGAATGTGCTTTCTATGCAAATGAGCAGGAAGTCAAGGGGTTGCTGGAGATCAGGGAACATGCCGGAATAAATCTCCACTTCATGATAATGAATGAGCAATCAGATCTGTGACCCTCCTCCTCCTCCTCCTCCTCCTCCTCCTCCTCCATCGAGTCGTTTTTCTTTGTATTCGTTTCTTTTCTCATCATCTTTGTTCTCGTCCATCAACAGTTTTAATGTCGTTGACACAAAAAAAAACTGAAGCTAAAATAAAATAAAATAAAACCTTCAGCTGAGTTTTAGTTTCACGCTGCGACAGTGAAACATTTGAACCAACACGACCTCAAACTGTGTTGCTACATAGCTAACGTTAGCATGAACAGAAACCTGGTAATTAAAGTTTGTTTCCCTTATGCTACTGAAGTTAGCTAGAGCAGAGTTAGCTGCTAACTCTGCTCTAGTTACATAGCTAGCATTAGCATTAACATTTCTTTGCAGAAGCGATGAAAGATCATCAAAACATTTTCTATATTTTATTTGTTTGGTTTTAAAGTAAAAAACTTTAAAATGAAACTAGTTCATAATCAAACGGGTCGTGGACTCGATAGAAACGTTTGTTTTTTAATGTTCTCCATCGTTTTATCTCACGTTTCATCGTCTCATTGCGTTTCTCATCAATAAATGAATGTTTGTGTTATTAGCGACGCGTCGCTTGTGGATTGTGATGAAGTGCAGCGATTAGACCGAGCCGCCGTGACAGAAAACACCACTTGTAATTAGACCGAGCCGCTGCAGGTCGGTGTTTGTGGAAATGAGGAGTTTTTAATCTCAGTTCAAACATAATTTAAAACTTAATAAACGAGAAAAAAAGTGAATTAAAAATACAGAAAAACTTTCAGACTGAAAACGACGAAGGTTGGTTTTAACCACACGATGGACGGAGGTTTGGACCCGTCTATGATCTGGATGCCGCAGGTGATTTATACTGAAGACGTTTGGTTGTTGGTCTGGTCTATGACCTGGTGATTTGGGGGTTTTGAACAGGTCTATAAGCTGGTGACTTTAGTTTGTGGGACTGGTCTATAAACAGGAGTTTTAAGGTTGTTGGTCTGGTGTATAACCTGGAAACTAAACCACAGACTGAACTGGATTAACTGAATATTCAGTGTGACGCTGTTAGTAGTTTAATTGAAGAACTTGTTAAGGAGCTCGTTAAGAAGCTCGTTAAGCTCAGTAATCACAGCAGCGTATCAACCTGATGGATTATCTCTGAACGGTCGTCTGATCATGACCGTGATCGTTTATTTAATAAACTTTGTTTCATTTTGTTCGTTGCTTCCAGGAATCTGTCACGATTCATCACTGATGATTCCCTCTCGTTTTTCATCTGCCTTCATCTCCTCCTCCATGTTCAATCACTTCCTGTCTCTCCTCCATATTTCCACCGTCTCTTCCTCACATTCGTCCTCTCGTCTTCACTTCCTCTTCCCGTTTCATCTTGTTTCCTGTTTGACTGATGTTTTTTCAAACCTGATGAATCATTTCTGACTTCAGGCGACAGGATCCATCAAACACAAAACGAACGTTTTTTCTTTGTTATATATATAAAAATTGAAGCAACTTTCTCCTGCAACTTTGTTGCAACAAAATGTTTAAAAACAGCAACTTTTTAGAAAATGTGCTGAGAACTTTCATGACTTTATGTGACGTCTTTAAATAAAGTTTTTATTGTTGTTTTTAATAAAATAAACTTCACTGAGTCTGAACTTACAAAACCTCAGATGTAGTAGATGTGCTTCTGCTCCAGTGTCTGTACTTTATACGACAGTGGATGTTACAAAATAACAAAGTTGTGATGTCATCGATGACGTCATCGCGTGTCACGTCGTGTCTGAGTCTTTAGTCGTGAACCCCCCCACCGCGACGCCCTCGGTAATGACAATGGATTATGGGAAACAACATGAGCTGAAACAGTCGCTGCTTCGTATCGACGCTGATGAATTAATAATGACGACGACATAAATTAGTAACAAGGCAACACGTGGGACATGAGGCGGTTTAACTGATCAATATGGACGACGGAGCGACGCCAGATCAATCAGCTGCTGAGACTCAAACAGGAAAGGAACTAACTTCTGATTTATATTGAATATTGATTAAGTTTTGGCCTCAAACGGTTCAGAACTTTCTACTTATTCACACGTAGCTTCGTTAGCTGAAATGACTAAATTACTGACGTTAGCGTTAGCAAAGGTAGCTAACCTGAGCTAAATGACGTAGCCAAGTTAGTTCAAAATGCTAAATTACAGAAGGTATCAAGGTTAGCTAACGTATAAAAGTTAACTGAAGTAACGAAAGTGGCTAAGCTAATAAAATTAGCTAAGGTTTAATAAGTTAAGGTAAATAAGCTAGCTGAAGTAGATAAGGTACATGAAATTATCTAAGGGTTGAAAATTTAGCTACCAAAGTTAGCTATCGTAGCCAAGTTAGCTGAAGTAGCTTAATGTCCTAAGATTACAAAGTTAGCTAACATTTCTCTTCTCACTCAGCGGATGCTAACCAGCTAGCTTGACCTGCAGGTGGTGGCAGTAACTGTTGCTAGCCTACACTTAGCATGCTAGCTGCTAACAGCTAGCAACAGGCTGGTTATCAGAGCCTGAACGTTTTATCTGCTGTCAAACTACAACGTTTATTAATAAATAACCAGTTTAGACTCACAGAGACCCGATACAGGACTTTAGGAGACTCTGAGACCAGGACCAGGACCAGGATCTGGATCAGAGTCTAGCTTGGACATTTCCATATCCTGGTTGTTGTGACATCAGACAACAGGAAGTTAACAAACAGCCTGAACATCATTAATCATCAGTTTGTCCAAATAGCAGCTCAGATTTCCAGGAAGAAGGTCATGTGATCTCAGGTCATGTGATCTCAGGTCATGTGATCAATTCTTAGAGAGAAAACAGATCAAAACATCAGTTCAGCTGCCGTTTCTTTTAATAAATGTGACGCAGCTTCCTGCTCGTTCTGTGTGTGTGTGAGTGTGTTTTCAGCTACATGAAAGTGAACACACACCTCCTCAGGTGTGTGTGGCGCTGCAGAGATCAGGCTGTAATTACCAGAGGATTATGGGGAAACAGTCGAGGCTTTGGTGAGGTTAGGGGGCGGAGCCGTCCTCACAGCTTAACGCTCTGATCCTGTGTTTAGTGGAGGTTAAGACACTCGGTCGTCAGCTGCACAGATAATCAACAGTCCCTGTTCGTCAGGTGGTAACGAGGCTAATGAGGAAGGACGAGCGCTGCAGGGACACGGAGAGAGAAGAGGAAAGATGGAGGATTTATAGAGATTTAAAGACCAAACGCCACCATTTATATCAACGAGCTGATTCATCAAAGGTTCCTGATTGATTTAGGATCAAAATGTTGTCAGTAATTCTGTTAGCTAAAGATGCTACACCTCATCAGCTGACGATGCTAGGTGACATTAGCTAACGATGCTACATGGCGTCAGCTAACGATGCTACGTGACGTCAGCTAACGATGCTACGTCAAGTCTAAGTCTTTTACTGCCATGACAACGTGTGTTAGCATTCTAAGTTTAGCCAGATTTAACAAGCTAACATTAGCATAAAGTTGGTCCTGGACTTTTGTTCCCGTTTGTCAAAGACTTTAATATTTTCTTGTTAATGAACTTCTCAGATCAGAAACTGTCGGACTGAGCAGATGATTCTGTGTAAAAGGTCAAACTTCACCGTCGAACGGTGAGAATCTGCGTCTTCGTTTGTTAAAAATGGAAACATTGAATCTTTCACAGAATAAAAACTGGTTCTGAGAAGAATCCAACACGTTCAACTGTTAATTATGAAAAATCTACGACTGTTTCTGTGTTGGTGGATTAAAGCTCCAGGTCTCCAGGTCTCCATGGTGGTTCAGGTCTCCATGGTGGTTCAGGTCTCCATGGTGGTTCAGGTTCATGTCTCAGAGGTCTGAGGGGTTTGAGGAGGATTTAAAAACTGCTCTGATCAATATTTTATATCAACGACGGATCAAGTGACGAGTTCACATCAGGTCTCTGGACCAGGGTCCTGGATCCAGGGCGAGTTCTGATCTCTGATTCAGGTTCAGGTGGCAGCAGGTCAACGAGGTAGTTCAGACCTCACAATGAACCCGAACCTGAACCTGAACTGATCCACTAAGTCCCTACAGAGAACCAAACCAGTCCGACTCAAATCTGAACCGGGACCCACAAATAAAACTGATCCAGATCCTGAGTCGTTCCCAGACCAGATAAAGACTTCCTTTCATGTCCAACCAGTACCAGACCTCACAGTGAACTCAAACCTGGACATGGACGGCTCCACTAAGTCCCAATAAAGAACCAAACCAGAACCAGTTCAACCTGAATGTGTTTGTCCAGATCCAAACTGGTCTGGTGGAAACTGGAACACGTGACATCACGTTCTAGATTGAATAATTGATAATTGATCAGGTAACTGATCAGAACCAGGAGGACGTTCTCCTGGTCTCAGGTCCGTCTCTTTTCTACCAGTCAGTCGGGCTTCAGACCGTCGGTCCGCTGGAGTTTGTAGAAATGTGATTAAGACGTTCATGTGGAGCTGGAGGAGAAAAAACATCCTGAGCTGTGATTTCTTTATTTGCTTCTTCATCCATTGATATTTACCGTTCATCTGAGGAGAAATGTGTTTGTGGAGACGATTTATTTATTTATGTTTGAACAAACCGGAGCTCAGGTCATAAACTGAGATCCTTCAGCAAACAGAGACACGTGGAGGAGTCGGTGTAACTCACATCCAATCAATCAATCAATCAATCAATCAATCAATCAATCAATCAATCAGTCGGCATCAAAACATATCGGCCTTGATAAACTTTAGTGTTCCAATCGTTGTCACATCAGTTAACAAGTCAAGATGAAAACAGGTTGAAACAGTGTTTTTACGACGCGACAATGAGCTAATTTATATATATAATAATGAGCTAACTACAGCCAGTTATAAACTCGCTAATTTTAGCGTAAAGTTGGATTCTACTTATTTTGTTAAAATGCTCATATTAGCTAGTTTTAAATCCTTTATGTTGGATTCTGCTTTTTGTAAAAAAAACAAAAAAAACAAAAACCTAGCAGTAGCCAAATATATATCAAGCTAATATTAGCATAAAGTTGAATCCTGCTTTTTAGACAAAATGCTACTTTTAGTATTATGTTAGCTCCTACTATTAGTTAACGTCTGAACTTTAGCTAATGTTTGTGTCTAACTTCATGCTAACACCACGTCAGTCAAGAATGTCACGTTTAAACTTGTTGTTAGCTTCATTAGCATTGTTAGTTTCTTTAGCATTGTTAGCTTCATTAGCATTGTTAGCTTCATTAGCATTGTTAGTATGTGATGTAACGAGTCTGTCCTGACGGGTGGGCGGAGCTTCTCTCGTTAGTCGTTAGAACTGAGATGCAGATTAATATGTCCGACGCTGCAGAGTGAGTTTCTTGTTCCATCAGCAGCGAGTCCTCAGAGACACACACACACACACACACACACACACACACACTGTCACACACACACACACTGTCACACACACCTCGTACTCAGGCGTGTCAGTCTAATTAACATGTCGGCGTCTTTATTAAAGAAATCGTCAGTCGGGTTCTTTCCTCATTACACAGCTCAGGTTGAATCTGTCTGGAATCACTTCACCTCTCCGCCGCTGATTAATCACGTCTGACGCCGTTAAACCATCTCCTCCTCCTCCTCCTCCTCCTCCTCCTCCTCTCCTGCTCTACAGGGAGAACAAGACGAGAGGTCAGCGCCGAGTGTTGGTGAAACATGGTGGAGGTGAATGTTTGATGGTAACGGGTCGAACTGACGCAGAGTAATTAAAACAAACAGCCGCTAACGATGGATAAAACATGGCGGAGGGCAGAGGAGACACTGAGTCGCGTTGTCTCCCCCCCAGGACCAATCACATTCCTATTTTTTACTCCTCGTCTCTAGAAACAAAGGCTCCATCTGATCCTCAGGAGTCACTTCGTATCACTCCACTGCTACAGCAGCAGCTTCTACATCAACCAGCCAGTAGCAGCTACAGTTCAGACGTACTACAACACCGCCATCTTGACTGACCTTTGACCCGGATGTTTACATCAATGTCTTCATTTTGCGGCTTGAATCAGAGGGTTACCTACCACGGCTAGTTAGCTACCACGGCTAGTTAGCTACCACAGCTAGTTAGCTACCACGGCTAGTTAGCTACCATGGCTAGTTAGCTACCATGGCTAGTTAACATTGGAGTCATAGCTGCGTCTTTTTACTCTCACTGGTGACGAGTCAGTCACCAGTGAGTTTTAATGTAATTACTTTTGAAGGTTTGTATAGAAACTGTGGTAAAAGCAGTTCTACATCACAGGACGTCAAAACAAACTTTAAAAAACTGTAAAAACATCACAACAACCTCTCCCTGGCTGCAAGGTTGTTGATCACTGTTTACTACAAGTACTTCATTCATCCCAGTAACTATCAGATGTCACTTTTAGCGGATGAAGTCTCCCCCCTTGGTTGGGGGGAGGAGGGGGAGGGTCCAGACACACAGACCTGTTACTGACGGGACCAGTTAAAGAGTGATTGGCTCCAAACCTTCTGGTCACTGATCAAAGTAACGTCTGGTGGTTTAGAAGCAGCAGTTTGAAACTTTTAGCATCGTTACTTTTTAAAAACAGTCGTGTTTTCAACTCTGATGATTCATAAAGTAAACGAAGCGTTGGAAACAAACAAACGTTTCAACAAAATCACTGTCAGTAGCATCGTAGATAAGTTTGCTGACGCTAATGTTAGCGGTGCATCTTCACGTCACTTCCTGTTGGAACCGACGCTGCCATCTGGTGGTCAGACATGAAAACAACACTAACGACTCTTCACCTGAACCACGTCGAACACGTCTAAAGCTGCTGATCATTTCCTTCATTGATACTTTATCAATAATGAGTCAATGAGAGAAGACGACGTCATCTCAGTAATAAAAGAGGAAACTTCTTCTTTAAAACAACGTGTGGAGGTGAAACCGCGTCGGCGTCACAGGAGCAGAAGGAAACAGTTGTGATTTATTTTAAATTCATGACAAATCGTTTTTATTTTTATTTTCTTGGTTGTTGTTTGTGACAGTTGCTTTAAAAGCTTCATGATGTGACATTAAAGCAGCAGCAGCGTCTGATTCACTGATTATTCACTGATTTATTTTATCTCTGCAGTCTGTTCTCTGAGCAACAAGACGCCTGCTGCTCCCACTCAACCGGCTATTCTCATTTTAATATTTCATCTGGTCTGTTGTTTGTTTGTGTCCTTCATCATCATCTTCACCATCATCATCATCGGTCTGAGTCTGGGTCTGTTGGGTCCTGGTTCAGGATCCATCTGGTTTTTCAGTCTGAAACCAAACGTCTGACTGATTATTGACAAACTAATCAATAAAGAAAATGATCAGCAGCTTCACTAAACGTTGCAGCTGAAGATCCTAATTATTTCTGTGTCAGTTCATGGATTCGTTTTGTGTTGTTTTCCTTCGTGACCACCAGATGGCAGCGCTCTGGTCCCTTCGGCCATTTGACTCCTCTGACAGGAAGTAGCATGAAGACAGGCCGCTAATGTTAGCTTTAGTAACTTAGCTAGCTAATAATGTTAGCAGTGATGGTGATTTTGGGTGGAAATTAAATGAAAATGTTGAACTAGCCATCATCAGCATTTCAGCAAAACAAAAAACAAAACAGGATCCAATGTTATGCTAACATTAGCATTTTAGCAAATAAAGATCAGAATCATGCTAACGTTAGCATTTTAACAAGAAAGTAGATAGAATTATGCTAAAATTAGCATCTAAACCAAATATGCTAACATTAGCATTTTTGCAAGAAACTAGATAAAATTTATGCCAATAATTAATTAATAACATTTTAGAAAAAATGGGATCAACTTTATGCTAACATTAGCATGTTAACGCTCCAACACGTCCCGTGTCTCCTCCAGACTCAGACCTGAGTCCGAGACGAGGCGACTTCCTCCTGGCGCCGGCCCTGAGCTGCTTCACCAGCAGCTTCTGTGTGAAACGTCTGAAACTGTTAAAGTCGTGAGTTGAAGTCGTCTGTGGACGGAGCGACGCGCTGCTGCATCACCACAGACGTCGACACTTAACCCACGCTCGTCACGTTTCCTTAAAATAACCTGGTGCAGACCAGACGCTCTCAGGACGTTTGGCAGCGAACACTGACGTGAGAACGACGTCTTTTTATAGACGAACTCAGAATGAAGTTAAATATATTTATTATACGTTATTTATTATTACACGTCGTCATTGTCGCTGGTAGATCATTCGTCTTATCTTTCGATATCACCAATGCATCGTCAGATTTTTGTCAGATGTGGTAAATTAACAGACGACACGTCAACGTATCGATGCTCCAGGTCTCACGTCTGCAGCGCCACCAACAGGCCAAAGCTGAACTAACACGTTTACATGAAGAGTTTCAACTAAGTCTGTTTAAAAAAATGTTTTCTTATTTAACAGGAAAGAAAATGAAACAACAGGAAACTGAACAGGACGTTGTGTGACGACACACACACACACACACACACACACACACACACACACACACACACACACTGCTGAGTCAGGTGGTAGTGAGCGGTAAAATGTACAGATGGTAACACACACACACACACAGACACGTTTAAACACGTAACATGGTTTTATCGTACATGTGACGAGTCCGTGTGTCATGTATGATGATGATGATGCCATGACATCGATGACATCATCAGCGTTGGCTCTGACCAGCTGTCGGTCAGTCGATGAAGACGAAGCAGCTGATGAAGATTCATTCATCCCAACTGCTCTGCACTGAATAATGACCAGCACCCACACACAAGCTGACAGAGAGTGTGTGTGTGTGTGTGTGTGTATAATCGTGGTCATGTGACCGACACATGAGTCGACAGATATAAATGGACGTATGAATGTGTTTGACGGTTTGATCTGAATCACCCGACACCGGCTGGACCGGAATCAGCCAATCAGATGCCACCGACCAAAGAGAAGTCCACTAGCGCCACCTGCTGACATCGGTGACATCACTAACTAGCTGCTGCGAAACAAGAAGAAGCCAAAAAGAGGAAGATTTAACAGCGTTAACACTGTTGGTCACTGTTGTACTTGAGTTAGCGTAGCTTCGTTAGCGTCACTAGCTCTGTTAGCATCTCCAGCTTCATTAGCATCACTGGCTTTGTTAGCATCGTTAGCTTTGTGTAGAACAACCTTTGGTTTAGTTCTTGTCGTCATTAACTTCTAGAGGTGAGGGTTTTAGTTTTTCGGAGCAGGATGAAGCTGTGACGGTTAAAAATCATCTCTTTTATCAACGTTATGAGTTAAATATTAAAGACTTTGTTTTATGTTCAAGATGCTTTTCTCCAGTTTTTATCGTCGCTGAACATTTTTTCTCTCATTGTTCAGATGAAGCTCAGCGAGCGCCAAGATCCACAAACCGGACAAATCCCAGCGCCGCTCGTTAGGACGGAGCAGATCCGGCTGACGAGTCGTGGCCGTGTGAGGATTTGTCCTGTGTTGATGATGTCATCCGGAGGATCAGCGCGTCTTTGGTTTGGCCGTCGTGTCAGAGGCTCCGGGGATGAACCGACGGCTCAGAGGGAAGCGACAGCTCCGCTTCACTTCAGCTGCGTTTCCTCTCCGTGTGATCTTTTTTTAATAAAGAAGGTGTCAGTTTTTATTAAAGTTGGACGCGTTTGTTTCATCGGAGACGAGAAGAAACTGAAGCTGGTTTCATCCAGACTTTTCTCTCAAATCTCATTCAAGTTAAAAGTTCAATCATTTCTCCTTCAGAAAAATAAAACGAGGTTTTAAAGAATTTAAAGAATCAGAAGAGAAGCAGAAACGAAACGGATAAAACTGTCAAACTTTACTTTTAAACTTTCAACTGTAGCTTTTTTCTTTTTTCCACCACTAGGGGGCAGCCCTTCATGTTGTAGCTGTTGTCGTTAGCTCATTAACTGTTCGAGGACGAGGACGTCATCGTGTCGTATCACAGTCAGTAGCTAATTTAAGTTCCTATTTGACTGATGTTAGCTGCCTTAACAACTTAATTCAGTAAAGTATTAAAGCTACTTTATATCAGGTATCTAAGTTAGCTGAGGAAGCTAATTTGGTTGATTTAGCTGCCTTTGCTTCAACCTTAGCTAAATTAACCAAGTCAGCTAACTTAGGTGTAACATGTCAGTAAGTAGCTAATTTAGCTACGTTATCTCTGTCAGGTATCTAAGCTAACTTAGTGACCTCACCTTTGTTTAGCAGAGTTAGCATCTTTGCTAACGAGGGAGTGACACATAAAGGAAAAGAAAGACGGACTGAGGTAGATTCAATCTGCAACATGTTGAATGGAGCTGAATTCTTTCTGTAACGGATGCTAACTGTTGTTGTTTGTGTTGTTGTTGTTGGTTCGTGAACATTAAAGATGGTCACAGTGAACCAAAGCCGAGGTGTTTTAATAAAAAACATTCGACCGTCAGACTCAGATTCCAGAAAACAGCCTGATTTTCCTTCTGAGACAAAGTGAAGACGTTAAAATGAAACGTGATCTATTTTTATCAGCTCAGTATTTTTAGCAGCAGCTCAGTTACACTTCTTCTTCAATATTTAACAGACTGAAGCTGCTGATGTTTGGAGAAACTCAAACACGTGTTGAAGCGTCTCGCGCCGTCTCTTCACCTCGCCTCGTCTCAGCTGCATCCTCCGTCCCACCGGGGGGCGCTCTAAATCCTGCAGCAGATGGTCTGGACCCCGACAGGGTCCTGATCTGGACCAGAACCTGTCAGAACCTGAGAGACCAGGATGGGGGAAGCATTTAGCTTTCCCACCACTAGGGGGCAGCCATCTTACTGTAAAACTGCATCACTACATAGCTAATGTTAGTAAGAGCTATGCTAAGCTAGCGTGTTAGCATGCTAACTGGTTAGCTCCAGCCCATCTCATCTGTGAACTGTTTATAAAGATGAATAAAACACCTGGACGCCCCCTGGTGGTTGGTGGGAGTTTCTGTTATAAGCTCCGCCCCCTCGTCTTCATCATGACTGACAGGTGAGACTGACTCCTGATCGGTCAAAACGTTAAAGATAAAGATGATTCAAACGTCACAGCAACGTCAGACCGACACACACATACACACACACACACACACACACACACTCCAGACACACACACACACACACACACACACACACACACACTCCAGACTGTTTGTTATGGAGGAAGCAGCCGGGCTGAGATGGATCGCTGCACAAACAAATGTTTGTTCTGCCCTTCGCAAACCCCAGAGACACACACACTTAAACAACACACACACACACACACACACACACACACACACACACACACACATACAGCTGTCTACCCTGTGTGTGTGTGTGTGTGTGTGTGTGTGTAGGAGAGACAGCAGGGAGCTGTTGTGTTTTATTTCTACTTCTGATTTTCACACTTTCTTATTGTTCTCATTTATTTTATTTTGGAGGGTGTGTGTGTGTGTGTGTGTGTGTGTGTGTGTGTGTGTGTGTGTGGGCACCAGCTGTCCACCAGTTATTACCCCTCACTGGGAGAAGTGGGGGGTGAGAGGGGTCAGATGGATGGAATCAGAGCAGGAGAAGATAAGATGGAGGGACGAGAGAGGAAGAGAAAATGAGGATTTAAAGAATAAATAATGAAATGATGGAGGGATGAGAGAAGCTGTCAATCATCATGGAGGGGTCAGAGGTCAAGGTGGGGGGGCGGAGCTTTACAAGGCTGTATAAAATAAAATAAAACAAAAGAAAAGAAAGATGGAGTGATCCCTGTGGTCACATGATTTATTCAGAGGAGAGGAGGGGGGATTAAGACTGAGAACTGCCACCTGAACCACACACACACACACACACACACACACACACACACACACACACACACATAGTAGTCCCACAGGACTCAGAGCGTCAGGTTTGAAAGGCTGTTAATTGTCGGCAACACGACTTTAATCAGATTTTAGCCTTAAAATATACACACACACACACACACACACACTGTCCAGTCCCATGGGGTGTGTGTGTGTGTGTGTGTGTGTGTGTGTGTATAAATCAGGTTTTGGCGTAGCAGTGTGGTCATTAGCGCCAAGTCCCAGCTGCTGCTGCTGGAAACACTGGAGGGAAAACCTCTGACACACACACACACACACACACACACACACACACACACACACACACACACACACACTTCAACACACTAAACAGAGACAAATGATAAAACAGACAAAACACACACCATAATACACACATGTAAACAACAATAAAACAAACACATAAACGTAAACAACAACAACTCTCAGTGTAACGTCTCTTCCTCTTCTACATCGTCTCCTTTGTCTCCTCCTCTTCATCCTCCTCCTGTGTCATGTTAGCATCTCTAAGTTCATGTTAGCGCGTACTTCCTTGTGTTAGCTCATACTGTTTTGTATTAATTCACATTAGCTCATGTTAGCATGAGTTAGCATGTGTTAGCTCCTTCTCTCCTTCCTTGTTTCCTCCTCTTCACCTCCTCCATCATCGCTCCTCTTCATCCTCCTCTTGTGTCATGTTAGCATCTCTAAGTTCATGTTAGCGCGTACTTCCTTGTGTTAGCTCATACTGTTTTGTATTAATTCACATTAGCTCATGTTAGCATGAGTTAGCATGTGTTAGCTCCTTCTCTCCTTCCTTGTTTCCTCCTCTTCACCTCCTCCATCATTCCTCCTTCTCCTCCCTCTTGTACTAGCTCATGATAGCGTCTGTAAGATCATGTTAGCACGTATTGTGTTAGTTTATATTAGTTTATATTGTCTTATGCTACCTCTTGTGATCTCATGTTAGTTTGTTAGCACGTGTTAGCATGTGTTAGCTCCTTCACTCATATCTTGTTTCCTCCTCTTCCATTTCTCATTAACTCTCCTTCATCATCACACTCGGCCTCAGGCAACACACATGTGGTCGTCACGCTTCCACCCATTAAATAACACACACACACACACACACACACACACACACACACACACACACACCAACTGGTGTCCCCTGTTGCCGCCTCCTTGTGGAGACGAGGTCCTGCAACTCATTTAATCTTCCCTCCTCCTCTCTCTCGCTCTCTAAATTCATCACATTCATTTCTGAGCTCGCTCGCCCCAATTTTTTTCCTCCCTCACTCTCCCTTATTGTCTCTCACCCTCCATGCTCCAGAAACAAGTGTGTGTGTGTGTGAGTGTGTGTGGGGGGAGGAGGAGGAGGAGGAGGGGTGTTGAATGAGTGGTTTCCAAGGCAACACTGCCGCAGTGGATATGGAGGGGAGGTGGAGAGGGTGAGAATGAGAATGAAGGTGTGTGCACGTGTGAGCGTGCACGTGAATGTGTGTTTGTGTGACAGACTTGACTCCTGCAGTCAAGAGAGTGAGTGAATTAAGGAACGAAGAAGAAGAATGAAAGAGAAGTGTGTGTTTACATCTCCAGTGTGTGTGTGTGTGTGTGTGTGTGTGTGTGTGTGTGTGTGTGTGTGTGTGTGTGTGTGTGAAGAGCACTGCTGCAGCTCCAAGGGCAGAGACACTGTAAACGCTCTCTCTCTCTCACACACACACGCTCAGGTTGAACATGTTGCTGTCACAGAATTCACTTTAATTCAGTGTGAGGACACACACACACACACACACACACACACACACACACACACACACACAGAGGAGTGTGTTGTGAATGAAGTGCAGAGCGACGTCATGTTTTCTGCTGAGAAGGTCATGATGTAAAACTACAGAGATTTATCTCAACTGTTTCACTCTCATCAACAACAACAATAAATAAAATAATAATAAAAAGAAATATTTATCTCACAGCTGGACAGTGACCACATCATGGCTCTATTTGCTCATGTTAACTAATTTTAGCTTGTATTAGCTCATACTAGCTCATCTTAGCTTATGTTAACTTGTACTAGCTTGAATTAGCATGTGTTAGCTTGTCCTAGCATGTGTTAGCTCGTGTTGAATGTGAGAAACATCCAGCGGTGTTAAAGTCTGATGTTTCATGTCCGTTTGCTATTATTTCCCTCCTTTTGATTTTTCTCAGATGTTATTGTTGTTGTGAATCAGTTTTCTAGCGCCACCACCTGGTGTAGGGTGTGAACTGCTGCGGCTCCTTCAGGTGACGATCAGTCGGAGAGAAGCTTTCATGTTCAGATTAAAGCTTCAACCTCAGGACTCACATGAATAATCGAAGCTGGAGGAACTTTGATTTCTCCGTCGTCTGCGTCTCTAACTTCAGCTCAGAGTCTCAGAGGAAGAAGAACTTTTTATTTCCACTTTCTCAGATTTACACTGTTTGATGGTTAAAGACACGAAAACACGACGTCAACGGTTCATAAAGTGACGGAGGTACTGAGGTTAGCTCGTTAGCTTTTATTAGCTTATGTTAGCTCACATTAGCATGACGCAGCATCGTTAGCTTATTTAATTTTATCTGTTTTTATTTTATTTTAATCTACAGGAGACAGACTGAATGAACAACAGGCAAAGTTTCTACTTCCTCTGTCTCTGTTTGGACCCGAGCATCAATTTAACCTCCTGCTGTCAAACAGGACACAGACACACACACACACACACACACACACACACACACACACACACACACACACACACACACACACACACACACACAGAGCCAAAGTGTAAAATGGCCAAAGGCGTTTCCATCTCACTGTGTGTGTCCTGAAACAGTCTATTTCAGTCGTGGCACGCTGCAGGAAATGGATTCACACACACACACACACACACACACACACACACACACACACACACACACACACACACACACACACACACACACACACACGCCTGCAGAGATGGAGCTACCTGCACACACAGTTTTAACACACACAGATGAGATGCAGTGTGTTCGGTCTCAGAGGAAGTGACAGATATTTCTGCTGCTTTGAACCTGACGAGGATCCAGATCTGATGTGATCTGGTCTGATGTGAACTGATGTGGTCTGACCTGAACACCGGCGCCCTCCTCTGTCAGGGCTGAACACTGCAGCTCTACGAGGAGCTGACGTCACCGCCTGTTTCTTCAGTGATGTTTGTCTGTTAGCTCAGGCTAATGCTAACGCTCGTTATCAATGGAACGACCAGCTTCTCTGGTTTCCTAGGAGACGCAACATGGCTGCTCACGAGTTCTGTCGTATTGTCTTAATTTAACTTAATTTAATTAAAAACTTTTTGACACTTTCAGTTCACACCGACCTGTAGTGTGTCACCATGAACACACACACACACACACACACACACACACACACACACACACACACACACACACACACACACACACAGTTACAGCATGTATTGACTGGAACAAGCAGCCAGAGGACGAAGGTTACAAACGTTCGTCGTTTTAACCTTTATAGAAGATTTTATAGACGTGTGAGAACGACAAGATTCTTAAATTAAAACAAAACTTTCAGGTCATGTGACCATGTGACCATGTGACCATGTGACCATGTGACCCGTCTCGCACACTGACAAATAGAGGACCCGACAGGAAATAAACATTACACAGTAAAACTGATGAGGTGTGTGTGTGTGTGTGTGTGTGTGTGTGTTCTCTGACCAGACTCCAGGATCTCCTGCTCCATCACTCCACAGCCCAGAACTTCCATCCAGTCGCCCTGGAAACGAACCTCCATTTCATAGGACGGGTGAGTGAATGGGAAGTAACAGTCGACCCAACGGACCTCCACGTCTGAGGAAGAGGAGGAGACGTGAGGAAGAGGAGGAGACGTGAGGAAGAGGAGGAGACGTGAGGAAGATAAAGATGATGAAGATGACGATGTCGCTCACCTGGTCCAAACAGCTGGCAGACGAGTCGACTCAGCGCTTGTTTGAGGTCAAACTCCAGCAGCTTCACGGCCTCTAGACTGTGGTTGGTTTGTTTCTGAGGCGTCCGTCTGCCACCGCGCTCGAACATTGACAGCTGCTCGCCGCCACGCACCGCCGAGAACAGCTACAGGTAAACAAACAAACAAATAAACAAACTAAACAACCAAACAAACAACAAACACCTGGTGTAGGGCGGTGGTACCTGGTGGTTGGAGAAGAGCTGGACTCCCTCCATCTGGTGGAACACCGGGTAGTGACTGGAGTCGATCTCATCACGTCTGTAGACGTCGCCGGCCAATAGGAACGCGTCTAGACCCGACCTCACCAGCTCCCTCTGGTGGGCAGACGTGTGACCACGGAGCATCGTCGTCCTGCTCGTCAAAAAGCAAATAACAATATCAACATCAACACAAACGTCAACACACAAACAACAACATCAACACAAACGTCAACACACAAACAACAACATCAACACAAACGACACAAATGTCAACAACATCTCAACGTCTGGTCCGACCAGACGTCAAGTTGCGGCTTCCTTAACGTGACGTCACTACGTTAACAACATGTCGCTACAGTAACGTGTCGTCGCTACGGTAACATGTTGTCGCTACGGTAACGTGTTGTCGCTACGGTAACGTGTTGTCGCTACGGTAACGTGACTCACCTGTTCAGGTAGTAGTTGTCACCTTGCTTCCTGCTTGCGTGTCCTGGTGGAATCAACAAACTGTCAAAATAAAATAAAAACTAATCAGAAACCTGGTCCTGGATCACAGACTTTCTTAAACTGGACTCTGGTGATTTTTCTGGTGGACTCAGTCGCAGTGAATCTAGACTCTCTGACCTGTCAAAGTTCTGCTCCACAGAGACCACCGGGCTCAGGTTGTCGTGGACCGAGAACAGTGGGTTCCCTCGACTGATGTACGACCTGAGGAGGAGGAAGGTTAGAACTAAACAGAACAACCAGAGGGACCAGGATGAAGACCTGAACCTGGATCAGAGACCAGGACCAAGACCTGAACCAGGAGGAGGATTCATCTCAGACAGAAACGTTTAGTTTAGTTTGATTCTTCATCTGATCAGGACCAGCGGACCTGCTCCGAGACATGATACTGGACCAGAGACCTGATACTGGATCAGAGTCCTACATCATCTTTCTGTCAGTGTTGATGTTTGAATCCTGACTGGAGGTCGTGTTGTCTGGTTCCATCCACAGCTGCATGAGTCCTGATGGGTCTGGATCAGTCTGGATCAGTCTGGATCAATCTGGATCAGTCTGGATCGTGGTCTCTTGAATGCTGATCTGTGTCTAAATTACCCAGAATCCCCTGGGGCTTGTCCTCATGTAATCAGAGCTTTTTTTAAAGAATAAGAAGAAGAAAAGTTCACGACCTGTGAAACGTCAAAGTTGTAAACAACTGTCACCTGATGACCGATCGTTGCTACGCTAACGCTAACGCTCTGTGTGTGTGTGTGTGACCAGTGTAACTATGTTTCTCTGCAGTAACTTTTCCGTCCCTGAAGACTGAAGCCTGAGGACAGAGACGTCAGCAGTTTGTAGAAATAAAGTGAAATAAACCAAACAATGATTTACAGCAGAGACGTGACCACAAACACTCAGAGGTTCATCCTCTGGAGGTTTTATCCTCTGGAGGTTCATCCTCTGGAGGTTCATCCTCTGGAGGTTTTATCCTCTGGAGGTTTTATCCTCTGGAGGTTCATCCTCTGCAGATCAACTTGTCACCAAATGTTGGACGTTTATTAAATACTGAGTTTGAACCATAAGTTATAAAAACCTGCAGCGCCACCTGGTGGGACGTGATGACATGTGACCCTGGCTCCTGATTGGTTGAGTCGGGTCATGAGGGTCGTTTCTATGATTTATATTTTGTTTGTTTGTTTGTTTCTGTGCAGTAACAGACCAGGTGTTTACCTGTAGAAATGATCCTTGATACGCTCTTTGATGAGCCAGAGAGGATGATGGGATTGGTTGTGGAGGTTCCGTCCGACCTTGGCGAGGATCTTCGGCGTCACGTTGGTGAAGTTGTCGCGGGGAAACGAGCGACCCAACACCTCCACGGAGTCTGGACCAATCACGGGCTGAGGGGCGGAGCCATCCGTGCCGAGGCGCCTGCACGCCGACGCCGCGCTGTTAGCATGTCGACGGAGCAGACGGAGCGGGCGGAGCAAGGAAAAGGAGGCGGTGCCGAGTCTCATGATGATTGGTCCATGAGCTGGAAAGACGACAGACAGGACGTAAGGTTTCATCAGATTGTTACGTTTCTAATTTATCTGATTTCACTGCAGCTTTTCTTTTAAAAGTTGCGATGTTTTTAGATGTTTTGTTGCAATAAAGTTGCAAAGTTGAAATTGCGATTTTTTCCCTATAACATGAGAATAATTGCAGTGAATTTTTTTTCTTTTTAAAAAGGATTCTCTTTTACAGAGAAAAAAAGTCACAACTCTGACTCTTCTGCAACTTTACTGCAACAAGAAGTCTAAAAGCTTCAGAACTTTTATCGCAGTTTTTTTTTCTTTAACCAATAAAATGTGAGTCTTTTTATCTCACGTTTGCTGCATCTTCTAAAAGAAACAAGGACGTGATTCACTGACGTTTGAATCAGTGTTTGACTGGAAACACAATGATGATGATTATTGATTATTGATGATAATTATTGGTCAACAACTGCAATGAAATTGCGATGTTTTCAGCTGTTTTGTTGCAGGAGCAAGTTGTGATTTTTTCTCTTCACAACTGTGTCACAACTTTGTCTTTCTCTTGCAACTTTACTGCAACAAAACAACTAAAACGCTGCAACTTTTATTGTCATTTTTTAGCAAAGATGCTAAAAACAGAAATGTCAAAAACCCAAAAGATAAGTATTTAAAGTGGGATCAAACTAAAAGCGTAGAGGAGCTGCGTCGCTGCCCTGTGGGACTCCACGTCCAAACAAACCTGCTGTAAACAAAGAGTTTCAACCCTCATTAAATATACGACATTTGCTGCTGTTTTCTCCCCGTGTGGTTAATGTTTTACTCCATGAAAACACATTAATATTTCATGACATCAGTGCTCAGAGACGACGTGTTTGGTCCGTTCTGGTCTTTTCCGTGACCTTTCCTGCAGCGACCGCCCTCCGACAAATTATGAACTCTGCACACAAGAAGAATAACGGCGGAGCTGCCGCGACCTTTTACCGGACACGTTCGATTCTTTAGAAGAGAATTTGTTGATTTCACAGTTTTATTTTTGTCTGCAGCTGTCAGATGTTATGACCGGCGGTGGCCTGCAGGGGTCAGCGTCACAGATGATGATGATTAGTTTCTGTTTCTATGATTCTGTTAAAATCAAAATGACCTTGAGACGAACTTTTACCTGAGAGTCAGGTTTCTACTATCTGAGTGTGTGTGTGAGTGTGTGTGTGTCCTGAGTGCAGTCAGGTTCGGTCCAGTCCAGTTCAGTCCGGTCTAGTCTGGTCCAGTCCGGTCCGGTCTAATATGACACCAGCAGCAGAGCGGAGACAGAAAGCTTCATGGATTTAGGAACAATAATCCATTTTGCTGCAATGCCACTGCAATGCAACACCCTTTGTCTTGCTCGGGGATGCTCCCTGAGTGTGTGTGTGTGTGTGTGTGTGTGTGTGTGTGTGTGTGTGTGTGTAAATATTTGAGGGGGACAGATAAAAGGCGACCATTTCATCTCCTGTCGAAGTATAAATGATGGAACAGAAACAGAAAAACTCATCAGGTTGTTTCAGTTTAACCTTTTTTGTCCACGAGAGAAATTATAACTAATAAACACAAGCTGTGTGTGTGTGTGTGTGTGTGTGTGTGTGTGTATGTGTGTGTGTCCAGTAAACCGCTAGCTAACATTAGCTTCACGTAGATAATGGATGACGACGTCTTCTATTAAAGCTTTTTAACAAAATATCGGGATCCGTCTAAACACTAACGTTAGCTTGTTTATAAGCAGATAACATCACGATTGTAACAAAAGAACCTGCTACCATTAGCATTCCATGTTTAGGACAAGCTAACGTTAGCATTTTAGTAAAAAAAAAAAAAAAAAAAAAGAAAACAAGCTCAAACTTCATGCTAACATTAGCTTGTTTACAGCTAGCTGAAACTATGATTCCAACAAAAAAAGTAGAATCCAAGCTAATGCTAACATTAGCATTAAGTGTTCAGGACACGATAACGTTAGCATTTTAGCAAAAAGCTAAGGATAAAGGATATATTCAACACTAAAGTTTCCCTTCAGGGCTTCCGTAGTAAAGGTTTTTTTTTAATCTGTATCTGATCATGTGACGGCGCCCCCTGCTGCTCCATTCAGACGAAACAAAAAAACAAAATAAATTAAATAAATCGTTTTTTTTTTTTTCTTCATCATGGGATCGACCTTCCTGGCATGTGATCGTCACCATATGTCGGTTCCCACGGCGTCGAAAGAACGCCGCCGCACAGACACATATGGACGCCTACGCACACGCAAACACACACACACACACACACACACACACACACACACACACACACACACACAGGGTTTGAAATAAACAAAGTAACAGCGACAGAAACTGAGAAGAAAAAAACAAAGACTTAGTTTTCCAATAAAACAACGACAACAGAGTCAGGATGACTCTGGTCTTGATCCTGGTCCTGATCTCAGAGTCTACTAGTCCTGGATCAGGTCTCAGAGAGTCTGATCTGATCCCAGGTCAGTCATTAATAAACTTTATAGTTTGACAGCAGATGAAATGATAACCAGTCTGTTGTTAGCAGCTAGTGCGCTAACTGTAGCTAGCTTGTTAGCATCCGCTGACCTTTCAAATTAAAAGCTTTCCATCAATAAATAACAGTTGTCAATGTTCAGATCACAACTTCCTGTCTGGACTTTCAGAATAATAAGCATCAGACTTTGATCATGTGATCAGAGTTCAGATAGTCATGTGACATGACGTCGCCCCCTGGTGGCGACAGGACGCATCGTTCAGCCTCATTAACAGACAGTTGACGAGTTTGTTGCAGAGAGAAATGTGACTCATCTTGTGTGAAAGTTGTTGAGAAAATCCCTCGTTTCTGTGCCAACGAGTCGTTCAGACAAACTGTGATGTGACGTGAAGCTGCTGCCAAGCTGAAGCTGCTGCCAAGCTGGAGCCAGAAATGCCGAGCCGCCTGATCACAAACGCGATGCTGCAGCTGGAGAAACTTAGAAATGTGTCGGAGACGGAAACTGATCACAAACACGATGCTGCAGCACACACACACACACACACACACACACACACACACACACACACACACACACACACACACACACACAGTGGGATTCATCAGCCTCTAAAAAGTGACACACTGATAGAGCGAGGTGATAAATTACAGACTGCAGAGGAGTCAGGGACAACGACTGTACGTTATATATATGTGTGTGTGTGTGTGTGTGTGTGTGTGTGTGTGGACAACTGGGGTAAAACATAGAGTCACAGTTTGTTTCAAACTCGTCAACATCGTACACAGCTGCTGGCTAACGTTAGCGTCACGACGTCAGCTCATTAACTTTAGCTCGTTATGTTTTCTATTTAATTATCTTATCAAAATAAAAGGATCCAACTTCACGCTAATGAGCTAACATCATGATTTTAACAAAAAAGTAGAACGTTAAAATTAAATATTTAGAGCTAGCCATCGTTAGCAATTTAGCAAAAAAGTTGTTACTCAAACATCCTCCTCCTACTGAGGTCACGTGACCTTTACCACCAGCTCAGCTAACCTAGCTAACTTGGCTACATTAGCTAACTTTGATACTTCACCTGAGACCCTGTTACCTTAGATAATTTGAGCGACTAATAATTTGAGTGTTGAGCTACTTGGGCTAACGCTGCTAATTCAGATACATTCTTTTATTTTAGCTAAGCTAGCTACGTCAGTTAGCTACATTTGTTAACTTATTTAGCCACCTGAGCTAACGTAGCTAATCTATATAACTAGCTAATCTAGCTATTTTAGCTAACGTAGCATCTGTAGCTAACTGATGTTGGACCGTGAAGGATCCAATCGCCGTCGTCTTCACGTCTCATGGAGAAGACGCAGGTGGCCACGCCCACACGGCGGCGGCGGTGTGACACGGTTGTCGTGTCATTGTTTGTTGGCGTAAGCAGGAAATGCCAACAATGCTAACGAGACACAACTGAAACGTCAGGAAACTCGTGACGAGTCGCAGCTATTTTCTACTGGTCGTGGTTCCCGTGGAGGACACGCGGCGGCCATCACGACTCGGAGCACGAGGCGCTCACACATCACAGGAGCAGGTGGCGTCAGCTCCCTCCTCCTCCTCCCTCCTCCCATCAGAGGGAGTCCCTCTCTGGCACCAACACCACTTCCTGTTCACGTTGTCCGATCAAACAGAGACGGTTACACAACCTCCACCACCGCCGCTCGGAGGTTTATCTATTTATTCATCAACGTGACAATCATTAAAAACAGTCGACTGAAGAAAAAAATAAAACATGATGTTACACACTGTGTGTGTGTGTGTGTGTGTGTGTGTGTGTGTGTGTGTCTGGTCTCACTCTGGGACCCACATTTTCCCATGGTCATTCAGTCACGACCCATTTTTACAGTCCTTCAAAACAAGCAAATGTATTTTTTTAAAAGGTAAAAGTCTTTAACATAAATATACTCATTTTATTGAACAGTGTGTTTCAGAGCACCAGAGAACCATGACAACTGAGCACAAGTCAATCAAATAAGTATCAAAGATGAAGTAATGAGATATTTGGCTTCTATCTCTGTATTCAAAGCTCATTCAGAAGAACCTGAGGAGGATCATGCAACAGCATCAGGACAAAAGTGAATAAAACTGCACAAATAAAGAGCCACAAAACAATTCAGGCCACATTAATAAGAAACTGACGAGCACCATGACAAGTGAAACGTTTAATGCGTTGAGGTGCTCAAACACATCAACCAGCCAGTCCAACAGTTCAACATGAGGAGTAATTCTCTGAGAGGAAGGTGGTGATTTCTGTTTCAAGTTCATAAAAACGTGACAACACCTCATCCTGCCATAGCCAGCGGACTTCTGAGTGATACAACACTTGCATGTGCTCGGAGCCCAAGTCTTCACACAGCTGTGAGAAGCAGCGGCTGCTTTTTGGACTCTGTTTTATGTGGTTCATCACTTTGATGACATCTTCTGGGTCGCGACCCACCAGTGTAGAACCACAGATCCACAGGATTTACAGCTCGGTGTTGATTTAAAACTCGGTGCCTGAATCAACCTTGTTGTGATGGTTGTGACATTTGCGACCTGATTGAAGTTTTGTAGCTTCATGTTTATTCAGGTTGAGTTTGTATAAAGTGGATGAGTGTTTATATAAAAGTGGTGCAGAGAAACAACGTGTCCACCTGTTAACTACACACTGCTGGGACGACCTGATGTGTGTGTGTGTGTGAGATGGAGGAAGTGTGTAGGAGTGTGAATCCTGGCTGTGACACACTAAACATATGTTGGAGACGTCGGATTCGGTGTTAAACTGAAAATATTCTGCTCACACTGAGATTTGAGTTAATTTAGCTTCAAACCGTCGGCTTTCGGGGAGTTAAGATAATTAAACGTTGCCATGGCGATGGCGACACATCTGTAAACATCTGCTGAGGAACATGAGGAGTCTTCGTGTTTCATCTCTTCATTATCATCAGTGTTGTTACGTTAACGAGTCGAAGTAATATCCAGTTTAACGTCTTTTGTTTTCACAACCAAATAGTTAACAATGAAAGTAAATGGGGCAGTCAGCCAAACGTATCTAAATTGTCATTTTTTAACCACTAATAAAATATAAAAAATCAAAATATCACTTCACTTCAGCAGTAGCATGAATAGGGTCCCTACACATAAACTGAAGTACTGATAACTTAGTAAGTGAACCAGAGTTTATTAAAAACACTGTTTTACAAGACTTACCCAACGTCTGGTTTTATAACAACTGGTGATGAAGGTTGTTCCACATCAGCAGATTCATCACTTTCCTGAACGAGACCAATGTGTCTGTGAAGAGCGAGAAAAATGATGAATCTGCTGATGTGGAACAACCTTCATCAGCAGTCGAAAGCTTTGATGATGATGAGATGAAAGGAAATAAAAGACCGATCATCACAGAGAAACATCTGCAGTGATCTGGTCTCTGTTCCTCCATCTGAGACAACAAAATGAAAACGTTTAGTTTGTGTCTGTTGATCAATAATAAAATATAAAAACAATAAATAATAATCATCAATAAAGTACTTGAGTCATCGTTTCAATCAGAGCTTCATTGTTGCTGCGTCACCTCAAGTTTTCAAACGTTCACATGAGTCTTTGTCCAGGAAGTGAATCGGATGTTACATAACAGAGCAGCGCAGCGTGTGTGTGTGTGTGTGTGTGTGTGTGTGTGTGTGTGTGTAAAGTTAGGTGTGGTGCTCAGCAGGTTGAGGAAGGGCTTTCTAGAACAGATGGAGGACACACACACACACTCGGTACAGGATGTGTGTGTACCAAGTCACATGCTAAAGAAATCAATTTGACATCCTGGGTGATATTACACACACACACACACACACACACACACACACACACACACACACACACACACACACACACACACACACACACACACACACACACACACACACACACACACACACACACACACACACACACACACACACACACACACTGCTGCTGTATCCTCTGTAACAATTAGCGCAGCAGCTAATTTGTCAGGCTAACACGGTTAGTTCGTTAACATGAGGTCACAACCTCCTGAGTTCAACTGTGACTGTTTAGACCATCAACACCATGTCTGAGGGTTGATGGAGGCTCCATCTTAAAGGTGGATGATGGAGAAACTTCAACAATATCAATATCAAACACACATTTACATTTAGTGAAAAAAGAACAACTTTAGTTCTTTAGTTCAGACTCATTCATTGTCTATGAAGATTGTTGTAGCTCCATGTTTTAAAGTGCTGGATAAACTTCATAATATTCTTCTGTTTTATTAACATGTACTTGTACTTTTACTTTCTACACTTAACTACATTTACTTATAGATTACTGTCATACTGAAGTACAGTAAATACTAGATACTTTAAGACTTTTACTGGAGAATCATTCTAGTGACGACTTGAACTTCTACCAAAGTTATTTTATTCTACTCTAGTGTCTCTACTTCTACTCTAGTGTCTCTACTTCTACTCTGGGTCTGTGTTTCTACTCTATGAGGTTTGTCTTCATCTGATCTGTGAGTCTCAGAGGAAACAGACTGATGATGAAGTTTGGACCAACACACACACACACACACACACACACACACACCTGCTGCTACACAATGTGTGTGTGTGTGTGTGTGTGTGTGTGTGTTGATGCAGCAGATGGAGCAGAGAACTACTGGGATCAATCGTCATTTGGAGTCGATAGGTTTTAGCTCTGAAGTGAAAACACTTCTCCTCTGTTGGATCAAACACAGCGAGACGTCGTTAGAACAAATAAACGATGGATTTTAAAAACCAACAAATCAACATGTGAATGAGGCTGAATCATCTGACATCAGCGTCGATGTTTTCAAACTCTACTTTGTTGCCAAAAAGACATGACGTCACCGATAGAAACAAACTCTTTGATCCTTGACGATTTCATCTCATTGATTCTTCACGTTCGCTTCTTTTCCATCATCGTCTCTACTCAGTTTATAGTGTTTTCAACTTGGTGCTAGCTTAGCTTGATTAGCTGCATCACATTATGTTGTTAACATTAGCTGACAGATAGATAGATAATAACAGATAGATAATTAGCTTCTCATGCTAGCAGCACGGCTACTCTGCATTGTGATGCTATGCTGTTAGCTTGGTGTTTATGCTAACTATGCATCACTGTCATAAATAAATGCTAAATAATTTGGCTTGATTAGCTTAATGCATAACATTATGTTGTTAACGTTAGCTGACAGGATAATTAGCAACACAGCTACATTGTTTTGTGATGCTACACCGTTAGCTCGCTGTACTCTACGTCTTTGTCATTGTTAGTCTGTAGAGTTAGCATTAGCTGCTGCAAGCTAATTAGCTTTACACTTTAGTAACACTATTTTCTTCTTTGTGATCACACACTGTTAGCTGTTTATGCTAACGTAGCATGAATGTAAAGAGCTATAGCCTCTGGTTCATAAACCACTTTTTCATAAATTTGCTAAATAACTTAGCTTAAACAGGTAAAACTCATGTGTTAACATTAGCTGCAAGAGGCTAATTAGCTTCACACTCTAGTAGCACTACTTCTCTTCTTAACGATGCTTCAGATATTGGTATTTAGGCTAATTATGCTAAACCACAATAAATAACTACTGGACAAATAAATATTCACACCATGTTGTTAACGTTACCTGACAAGAGATACTTAGCTTCACATGCTAGTAGCAGCTACTCCTGAATGATTATTCACCATTAGCTGATGTCATGCTAACTCTGTTTGGCTAACTAGCTGGTTAGCTTCAACAGCAATGCTACCATCAATACTGAGCAGATCTAGATGCTAGCAGTGTTCAAATGTTAGCTAACGTAGCACTAACTAGATTAGCTAATTTGTTAATGCTAAAGCTAAATTAGCCTCAGATGCTGGCAGTGTTCTTTAAAATAAAATGGTTGTTGTTTGTTTGTGGGAGAAATAAAAACCGATACTAATGATCAATCCTCGTCAATACTTTCATCAAAATACCACACTATGATCCGGGGGACTCATACAGGACCCCGGGGCCTCCAGGCAGGTCCAGACCAGACTACAATTATGCGCAGCGATCAGAGTCTGGGGTCCGGCTGCAATTAGGACCAAAGTAATGAAGACGGGGAGAGGAGCAGCCCAGCAGTGTTTTATGTTTTACTGCCTGATTCTGAATTCATTAGAGCTTCATTTGAATAATAAAACACTAAAACACGACTGGGATTAAATTTGTGCATTAGAGCCGAATCTGAAGAGTTACGGCCGTGCTGATTAACTGTTAACGGCTGAGTTCAACGGCGTCACATTTACATTAGTCAACGTTTGGCTTCAATCCTGGTTTCACTGCGTTTAAAGATTTAAGAGTCTGACCATCGACTGGTTTCAACTCCTGTAATATCTTCTGGATAAAAGTATGTGGACACACAAAGGAGGAAGAAAACCTCAGGTCCCGGTCTCAGATGAGGTCCTGGATCAGGTCTCCAATGAAGTCCTGGATCAGGTCTCAGTGAGTCTGATCTGATCCCAGGTCAGTTATTAACAAACTTTATAGTTTGACAGCAGATAAAACGATCACTCTGATAACCAGCCTGTCAGCAGCTAGCATGCTAACTTTAGACTAGCAACCACCTCCGTCGCCACCTGCAGGATTAGCCATGGCTAACTGGTTAGCATCCGCTTACCTGTCAAATTAAAAGCCCATAAATAAAGCTAATGTGGTCAAATTAGATAACTTAGCAAAGTTAGCTTAAGTAGCCAACTTAACTACTAACCAACCAATTAATCAGCCTGTTGTTAGCTGTTGACAGCTAACATGCTAACTGTAGGCCACCTGTAGGACAACGCCAACCGTGATGAGCTGGTTAGCATTTCCTGACCTTTCAAATTAAGAGCCTTCCATAAATAAATAAACATCTCTGTCTAAATGTTCAGACACAACCTAATTGGCTGAGACACAACTTCCTGTCTGGACTTTCAGAATAAAAGCAGTGAAAACAGGAAGCAGAGATTAGTGTGTTTCAACAGATCGCCCCCTACAGGAACATGTACAGTAACAATCACACGGACACAGCGTCGTTTTAAACAGTCAGATACCTTCACCCTGATCTTCATAAAGTCCTCGGAGCCATTTTATGTTGAAACCAAAACCTTCAGTTAATAAAACAAACACGTGTTTACTTGTCGATTCAAAATGTTTTAATTTTCCATCTCGTCCTCTCAGGACTGAGAGCAAACATCACACCGGCTCCGGCTGCAGATAATATTACGCTGCTTAATTTCCACTGATGTTTCACTTAAAACTTCAAATAAACGTTAACAGTCGCATCGCATCACGATCGAGTTGATGAACGGCGTCAGAGACGAGACCACCCAGGTCCCCGACCGCCGAGGAGCCGGCGTCTCCCCCAATCAAACCTACGACTGACGGTGATTACAAGCGAAGGCAGAGGGAGAGCGAGGGCCGGACGTGGACGACCCCCCTGTTATTAATGAAAGCTAATGAAGGCTGCGGCTCTGATCTCGCCTCCCCCCTCTCCTCCCCCATCACCGAGGGAGGCAGAGAAACAGGCAGCTGAGTTAATTTAGACTACGAGAAACATCTACTGATGTATCTGTGAGAGCGACTCATTACAGAGTCAGGAAGGTGATTTAGTTTCAAACACGTTGGTCTGATTAAAAAGCCTTGAAAGTCCTGACACTGAGGCTTGTTCAATGCCAAAACCTTCAAGGTTTATAAAAGAACAAGAATAAAACAATGGAGATGAAGTTCGTTAAGACCAGACGTCACGTCCACTGACCTGCAGTAGCACCAAACCACTAGATGGACACAAGACGATTCTTCTGGTGAAACATCAGAAACAGGAAGTGAAGCTTCGTGATCTTTAGCTTCTAAAGTGTAATCACTTCATCTTCATCACTTCATCCACGTGTGATGAAGATTCCTCAAACACGTTATGTCACATTCAAGAAGCCAAAAACAACCAGAGGATCTGAATCCACTTCACACCAGTTTTACATCTCATACGTAGTCTCAGAGGACGTGGTTCTCTGACAGTGAACGATGGATCGGTCCGTTCAGGTTGGAGGGAGTTTGGTGCCCAACCGGCGGCGTAGTGGTCCCTGGAGAAGTGGCTATGCTCCACCACTGTGCCCACATGAAGGAATTCAAGTGTCTGTCTGGTTGACAGATCTGTTACTAGGTGGACATGAAGGAAAGTCCTCCACCAACTGGTCAACTGCTTCCAGTTGGACATTAAAGGTCTCCCACCAGTTGGACATCTCCTAGTTGTTATAAATTAAGTCTTTAACCAGTTGGAGAGTGTCTCTGACCTGACCCTGGATCAGGGACCCTGGACCAGAGACGTGACCCTGGACCACGGACCTGACCCTGGATCAGGGACCCGACTCTAGACCAGAGACCTGACCCTGGACCAGGGACCTGACCCTGGACCAGGGACCTGATTCTAGACCAGAGACCTGACCGTGGACCAGAGGCTCCATCTGGATCCTTTGCTTTGCTGCGACTGTAAATTTTCTTCTTCCATCTTTGTCAGTTTTTGTTCGACTATATTTTTATTCTCCTGCAAATTACTCCTGAAAATAACACGCAGAGAAAATACTGCTGCGCTCTGCCCCAGTTAAATATGACACTTAGAGATAAAATTACAACGTGCACTTTAATCAATGCAAACCACAAACCACTCCTGAGAAACATTTCTAATCCTCACGCACACGATTTATTTTCTCTGCAGGACTCTAACTCTGTCACCGGCGCCGCCGTGAATCAGTCCGGTGGGTTTCTGGCCTTTGATTTGGACGCTCTCCAGCCGCTCGCCACCACATCAAAGCTTCGCTCTCGTGTCGACCACATTTACATTTTTCTGCCAATTAGAAGCAGAGGTCAGGTTTGTTTACATCTGCTGCGTTGGCTTCGCTTTCCTCAGCCTGAGTGAGACATTAAACACAACAGATAAAGCCAAAGTCCCAGGAAACCTTCGTCGTAAATTTGTTTTTAATGCAGCGAGGGGAGGTCAGAACCATGAAATATTCATTCAGAAATAAATAGAAATACAAACACTTGCTGCCTCTGATGTTTTACTGTAACGTTCAAACAATCTCAAACTAGTTTCAGTATCACGTCTTTTTAAAATCACAAATGTTTTAATCATTTTGTTTTCTGTTTAATTGTCCACATCAGAAGATGAAAGGTGACGTGTTGGTTCCTTTATTATGTTCTCAGCTTGGTAACGAATCATCGAACCAAAGGTGCCGGAGTTTCCCTTTAATTACAACACACACACACACACACACACACACACACACACACACACACACACACACACACACACACACACACACACACACACACACACACACACACACACACACACACACACACACACACACACACACACACACACACACACACAGGATCAATATGATGTTCAACACAGTGAAACATCACAACAGCAGCAGCACTACACACTGTTACTACCGCACACACACACTTACTTGAGTGTGTGAGCGGGTGAAGCAGAAGAGTGTGTTGACCCGTGGAGGACAGCTGATGGATGGATGGTTCGGTGCGATCGGATCAGGTCCAGGTCACAGCGTTGATTCGTCCCAGACAGATTCTTCCACAGGTCTGAACACGATCGATGGACGAGGAACGTCAGGACGCTTTGATCCACCAGGTGGAGACGATGGAGACAAGGACGAGACGGAGGCGGAGGCAGACGCGTCAATCAACAGCAAAACCAACAACAGCCACATGAAGTTTTCAACAGCTGAACTTTGTCAAACTCAGACGTCGAATCCTGTTAACAAACCAAAACACAGATCAACCGTCGACTGACTGAACCTGGAAACACGTTGAGGTTTCCTGTCAATGAATCTAAACTCTCATTTGTCCACTGCCTGACTTGTACTGACTGGAGAGTAGCAACTCAGATTTTTTCCTTCAAATGAGAAATAAATTGCAACTTTGACTTAGTCTCGCTTCTTTACTGCAATAAAACGCCTGAAAAAACTTTAATGATGATGATGACGACAACAACAACAACAGCAACAACGACAACAACAACAACAACAACAGCAACAATAACAACAACAACAACAACAACAACAGCAACAACGACAACAACAACAACAACAACAGCAACAATAACAACAACAACAGCAACAACGACAACAACAACAACAGCAACAACGACAACAACAACAACAACAACAGCAACAATAACAACAACAACAGCGATAACAACAACAACAACGATAAGTACTGGTCAATGATTTGGGTTAAAGTTGCAGAATTCACAATGATGTTTCTTCAGTTCAACAAACGTTTAAGTTCATAAAAGTTGGAAAATTTGTAGAAAAATGACAACGAAGTTAAATCTTCTATGGACTAAAAACCGTTTGTGTAGTTTGTTGACTGAGTTTCAGTTTGTGATGAATGAATGAATGGTCTGTAAAGGTCATGATGTCACCTCCTCTGACGATGGAAAAACCTTCATCTGAGGTTTGAACATCACACAACCAACAGCGAGTGAGGAGACGTGACAGGGAAATCCTCTGTTATTGATCGGCCGTCGGTCACTTGTTAGGACGTGATCGATCGTCTAATATGAACTAAAGACAATCACAACCTCTTCAGTTCATCTGGTCTCTGACAGGAAGAAGATCCTCTGACACTTGAACTCCACAGCTGATTAATTCACCAGTTAATTAACTATTTTATTGATCAGTTAATCAGATGACATCACCCAGGTTTATATCATTACTTCCTGTTAATAAAGTTAATGTTAATGATGAAAAACTACATAACAAATAACATAAGATTCAATCTGACCTTCGCTTCAAAACAACAAACAAACACATCAAAGTGTTTCTAACAACAACAGTAAGACTGCATCCTCTAAAGGATCAACAACAACAACAACTGGAAATCGATGGTGAAGTCGACTAGTATCAACTACTTTAGTTAAATTTGCTTATTTGCCAGCCTGTGATGTATTAAACATAGTTTAAGGTTCTCTGTCACCTCAACGCCATCGTATAGCCGTCGTAGTTCTGTGTCAAGGTCGTTTGTGTTGCTGTGAAGCAATTCAGCACCATAACACTAGGAGGTGTCGAGTCTCAGACGGATCTCTGGTGAAGTCACATGAAGCTCGATGGTTGAGTGTTGTGACACAACATGTCTGTGACGTAGAACAAAGACCGACAGTGACACTGAGGATTTCAGCTTCAGGTGGACGTCAACAGGATGTAGCAGCGAGCTACAAACTGGTGTCCAACTATGAAGGCTTGTGTTTTATCACAGATGTGCAAAGCAGAAAGAACAATGAACCAATCACAGCTCTTGTGGTCGGTGTCGTGTAGTCAGAATATTTTGGAGATGCTCGTTGATGCAGACGCTCTGATTCACGACACCGTCGATTCGACAAAGTAGCACGAATTGGCCTTTAGGCTAATGAGCCACTAGCCACCTCAACTAATTGGCTAACTTAAATACCTTAGCTAACTTAGATACTTTAAGTAAATTAGCTATTTGAGCTATTTGTAGTTACTTCACCCAACTCAGTTAACTTGGTTTATTAAACCACCTTAGATAATGTAGCATCTTCAGCTAACGTATGTTGGACTGTGAAGGATCCAACCGTTGTAGCTTCACGTCTCAGGAGAAGAAGCTGATTGGTTGAACTGAGACAGACGAGTCTCCACCTGGAGGAGACAGAGACGCTGACAAATGACTCACAGCCTCTACAAACAAGACCTGGTCGTGTTTCTGTCACAAACGTCAATCACAACAGCAAATGATGATCCACATCAATATGTGCTGGCACGCTTAAAACACACACACACACACACACACACACACACACACACACACACACACACACACACAGAGAGAGAGAGAGAGAGAGAGAGAGACACACACACAGCATTCCCATTGACCTTTACTCTAAAACTCAGCAGGACATCAACAAACAGGATGTGTCTCTGACCTTTCACACATCCAGTGTTAAAGAGCATACTGTACACACACACACACACACACACACACACACACACACACACACACACACACACACACACACACTTCAGGATTGTTTTTTTTTTTTCCACATCGATAGAAATAGTTTTGGTTCAGTTAATATTTCCACATATTTGAAGCTGAAGCAGATTAAATCAGAATCATCGTCTTCACATCAACGTTAAATAATCTAAAAGACTTTTATTATTTTAATTTATTTAGTTAATGTTGCAGCTTTAACTTTGACTGAGAAACTCACCATTCAACAGTGTGTTTATAAAATTATAAAGAACCTGGATGTAAATATTTTATATGATTTGATTCTTTTCAGATAAATTTCATATTAAATTCAAGTTTTAATTATAAATTAACAAACACAAAGCAGCAGCTTCCATTAACACACACTTGACTTTCTAAAACATCTCTACTCAGGTGTGTTTGTAGCAGGGAAGCTAACATGCTAACTCTCAACAAGGACATTTTAACGTGGAAACAAGTCGCTGTGTGACCCGACATGTTTCCGGTTTATGTCGAGGAGTCTGTCGCTACAAACTCACAGTGTATTTCATTCATAAAACCTCAACATTAACGAGTTAAAGTTGAATTTAAAGATGTTTAACTCAGCATGGTTAAACTCACCTTCTGTCACTCTCCAGCGTTGAGCTGCTGTTTAGCTGGCGGGAGCGCGCCTGACTAGTTACGTCACTATAACAACTCTTAAAAGTTAATTTTAAAAATATTTTTCACTTATTATATTTTTTTAGTAGAATTAATATGTTTTCATGTTAATGTGGGTAAATGCGAGCGGGAAGCGGGAAACCGAAGTGAAAAAATAATCAGGCGCTGCTCGGACACACGCGGTCGAGCGGAGCGGGGTCCTAGTTCCGGACGGAGGCGGTCGCGGAGCAGCAGCGATGTTCGCAGCAAAGATGGCGGCGTCCACACGAGCGCAGGTGATTTCTCTGTACAGGACGATGCTGAGAGAAAGCAGCAAGTTCCCGTCGTACAACTACAGGTAAAAGACACGAGCTGTCACCGGGATGACGGCCCCTAAAGGCCCCGGTTCGGCCCGGTTCACTCCGCTGTCAGCGGATAAAAAACATGCTAACATGTCGCAGCTAACGACGGTGTTTACATCATCCACGGCTCTGATCCGGTCACATGAAAACAAACTAGAAGCACAGTCTGGACACGTTTAGACTGATGCTACAGTCAAACCAACTAACACTGTTAAACCAACTAACACTGTTAAACTAACTGACACCGTTCAGCTAACACTATTAAACTAACTGTTTCATAGTAATTTAAAATAGAAAAACAGCACAGAAAATACTTGTTTTCGTTTTAATTTCATTAGATAAGTTTAGTTTAACCTAATGTCATTATAATAATCACTACTATCATCAGCTGAGTTTGTTATGTCACTTCTTTGTGCTTTTATTGTGAAAGTCAACACCCGCCCTGGTGCTGTTGAAATTACCTGACTCTTGCTCGTGCTTTTATTGTGAAACTCTCCTCAGACTCCTATTGGATTAACATTGACTTTAATCTGCTGTTGATTTGTTACATTTGGTTTCTATCGACCTGAGTTTTCACTGATCTGTTTGTTTTGAATCAGTGAAAGTTGTTCGATGCTGCTTCGTATTCTTCATCTCGTCTCTTATAATTCTGTTTTATCATCAGGTTTATATTCAGTTACTTTGTCTGAAGAATAAACAACTTTAGATGTTTTATTTAGAAAGAGTTCCAAACTTAGCTACTTTATGAAACATCGCTACATCAGCTAACTTTACTTTGTTTTCTAATTTTGCTACATTTGTTAATTTTGCTGTTAGGAAACTTTACTTCATAACAAACTAAGCGATTTTGCTAATTTAGCCAAATTGGTAAAGTTCGCCAAGTTAGCTTACTTCACTATGTTAACTAGCTTCAATACATTAGCAAACTTCAATACGTCAGATAATTTGGCAACATTAGCTAACTTGGCTACCTTGTGTTGGCATTATTATCCTTTGAACCAACTTAGTATGCTAATTCATTTGAGCTAACTTAGCATGGTTATCCTTTAAGCTTAATTCTAGCATAATTATCTTATGAGCTAATGTTAGCATAGTTATCCTTTGAGCTAACATTAAAATAATTATCCTTTGAACCAACTTAGCATATATGCTAAGTTGGTTCAAAGGATAACCGTGTTAATGTTAGCATGGTTATTCTTTGAGCTAATGTTAGCGTGTTAGTAGCAACATTAACATAGTTTTCCTTTGAGCTAACGTTAGCATGGTCATACTTTAAAATGAGACATCTTGTATCTTCGTTCAAATCTCTGTTCTCATCCAGAGCAGAGACGTTTACATGGAGGATCATGTGATAACGACACTTCACCGTGTGTGTGTGAGACTGTGTGACTCTGTGTGTGTGTGTGTGTGTGTGTGTGTGTGTGTGTGTGTGTGTGTGTGTGTGTGAGTGTGTGTGTGTGTCTGTGTGTGTGTGTGTGTGTGTGTGTGTGTGTGACTCTGTGTGTGTGTGTGTGTGTGTGTGTTGTGGTGATGACCTGAATATGCCAGACGTTGCTGCAGGCTGGATGTTGTTTCTCTGTCTGTGCGACGACAATAAGAGACGAGGCAGCAGCTCGCAGCGACTTCCAGCGAGGAAAAGGTGGAGAGATGAAACATTCATGATTCTCTGCAGGAAAATTAGATCAACGCAGCGGCAGGACGGAAACAGGAAACGCAACATAAACACTCAAATTAGATTCAAACACAAAATGAGCAAGTTTTCATAGAAAACTTTGAAGAAAAAGTTGAAGAATAAACGAGAAGTTATTAGTTTATCTTTTAAAAACAATAAGCTAAAGGTATAGCGTGATGCTGTCAGTTAGACTGTTATTGTGGTGATTTTTACTCTGTCTCAGGTTTACTTGTTTGTTGTTGCCGTGACGCCCTCATCTCATTTGCCTGTTTTATATTTCTTCACCTCTGCTGCTGTTTGTGTGTTTGTTAACTTTCATAATAAAAGTCTCAGAAGGTTTCACTTCCACACCGCACTCATTTAGTTTCATTTGATTTTCTCTACTGTCGTAAATGGATTGAAGGAAACTAAAGTGTTTGTGTTTGTTTTCAGGACCTATGCGATGCGGCGGGTGCGTGATGCCTTCAGGGCCAACAGGAAAGTAGAGGATCCAAAAACTGTGGTGAAACTGATGGAGGAAGGACAAGAGACACTGGCAATGATCCAGAGACAGGTGAGACACACACACACACACACACACACACAGTCTCTCACACACACACACACACACACACACACACACACACACACACACACACACACACACACAGTCTCACACACACACACACACACACACACACACACACACACACAGGTTAACCAGGTTGACTAAAATGCAGATGAACACCTGTTTACTGACTGACCACCTGTCTCACACACGCGCGCACACACACAAACACACACACACACACACACAAACACACACATGCACCCTCATTACCGTGGCGACTCTGAGGTCTAATCACTTCACTGTTGGTCACTTTGTTCCCATAATGCATCAGCAGACTCTCGGCCAATCCCCACGGAGGATTGTCAGCGTCTCTATCAGCCTCCGTCTCTCTGCTCTATGCTTCCTGTTTTCATTTTATTGTGAAAGTCCTGACAGGAAGTTGTGTCTCAGCAAATCAGATTGTTTCTTAATGTTTAGACAGAGCTGTTATTCATTTATTTTAAGGCTTTTAATTTGAAAGGTCAGGGGGTGCTAACCGGCTATCTGTGACTCATCCTGCAGGTGGCGACAGTAGCCGTTGCTTCCCTACAGTTAGCTTGCTAACTGCTAACAGCTAACAACAGGCTGGTTATCAGAGAATGAACGTTTTATCTGCTGTCAGGTCTAACTGACCTGGGATCAGACCAGACTCTCTAAGACCAGGATCAGAGTCTAGTTGTGTAACATATAAAGATCTTGTACGGCTGCTGAATGACTTAGTGAGTCACTGTCATTTGTTAACAAAATTTTCAACATGAAGTTGTTAGCTAACGTGTTACGAGTTTTTATGCTAATGTTGTGTTACAAGTTGTTAGCTAACGTGTTACGAGTTGTTAGCTAACATTGTGTTACGAATTGTTAGCTAACGTGGTGTTACGAGATGTTAGCTAATGTGTTATGAGTTGTTAGCTAACATTGTGTTACAAGTTGTTAGCTAACGTTGTGTTACAAGTTGTTAGCTAACGTTGTGTTACGAGTTGTTAGCTAACATGTTACGTGTTGTTAGCTAATGTGTTATTAGTTGTTAGCTAACGTTGTGTTACATGTTGTTAGCTAACGTGTTACGTGTTGTTAGCTAACGTTGTATTACAAGTTGTTAGCTAACGTGTTATGAGTTGTTAGCTAACGTTGTGTTACATGTTGTTAGCTAACGTGTTACGTGTCGTTAGCTAACATGTTACTTGTTGTTTGCTAACGTTGTGTTACGTGTTGTTAGCTAACGTGTTACGTGTCGTTAGCTAACGTGTTACGTGTCGTTAGCTAACGTGTTACGTGTCGTTAGCTAACGTGTTACGTGTTGTTAGCTAACGTTGTGTTACGTGTTGTTGGCTAACGTTACGTGTTGTTGGCTAACGTGTTATGAGTTGTTAGCTAACGTGTTACGTGTTGTTACGTGTTGTTAGCTAACGTGTTACGTGTTGTTAGCTAACGTTGTGTTACGTGTTGTTAGCTAACGTGTTACGTGTTGTTAGCTAACGTGTTACGTGTTGTTAGCTAACGTGTTACGTGTTGTTAGCTAACGTTGTGTTACGTGTTGTTAGCTAACGTTGTGTTACGTGTTGTTAGCTAACGTGTTACGTGTTGTTAGCTAACGTGTTACGTTTTGTTGGCTAACGTGTTACGTGTTGTTAGCTAACGTGTTACGTGTTGTTAGCTAACGTGTTACGTGTTGTTAGCTAACGTTGTGTTACGTGTTGTTAGCTAACGTGTTACGCGTTGTTAGCTAACGTGTTACGTGTTGTTAGCTAACGTGTTAGGTGTTGTTAGCTAACGTTGTTTACGTGTTGTTAGCTAACGTGTTACGTTGTTGGCTAACGTTTACGTTTGTTGGCTAACGTGTTACGTGTTGTTGGCTAACGTGTTACGTGTTGTTAGCTAACGTGTTACGTGTTGTTAGCTAACGTGTTACGTGTTGTTAGCTAACGTGTGTTACGTGTTGTTAGCTAACGCCAGTGTACGTGTTGTTAGCTAACGTGTTACGTGTTGTTAGCTAACGTTGTGTTACGTGTTGTTAGCTAACGTTGTGTTACGTGTTGTTAGCTAACGTTGTGTTACGTGTTGTTAGCTAACGTTGTGTTACGTGTTGTTAGCTAACGTGTTACGTGTTGTTAGCTAACGTGTTACGTGTTGTTGGCTAACGTGTTACGTGTTGTTAGCTAACGTGTTACGTGTTGTTAGCTAACGTGTTACGTGTTGTTAGCTAACGTGTTACGTGTTGTTAGCTAATGTTGTGTCGTTGCGTCGAAGCTTCAGAAACTGTTTCACTGCATCAAACTCCTGCTGAGATCGTCTCTGCATCATCGACTCTGTGAGCTGGAAAAGTTCAGTTTCTCCTTAATTGTGTCTCTGCAGCTGTGTGTGTGTGTGTGTGTGTGTGTGTGTGTGTGTGTGTGTGTGTGTGTGTGTGTGTGTGTGTGTGTGTGTGTGTGTGTCTCTTTGTAAGTTAGTTAGGGAGTAAAGATGATGGATTGCAGCTGCAGAGCCGCCTCTGTCGGTGCAAGAGAAACCAAACCAGCATGTTGTGTTTAATGAGTGTGTGTGTGAGAGAGAGAGTGTAAAACAGAAACTTGTGAGGAAGAAATATTGTAAAAGAATGAGGAAAAAACAGAAGTAGAGTTGGATCTTGTATAATGGATGGGTGCACCTGTTCTCAGTCTGTTTACTGTGTGTGTGTGTGAGAGAGTTTGAGAGTGTGAACTGGATTTTCTCTCACACACACTGAAACTCAGAGAAATAGAAATACTCTGTTTGTAGAACTTGTTATTATTATGTTTTCACTCTGTCATTGTGTGTGTGTGTGTGTGTGTGTGTGTTAGCGTTAGCGTTAGCGGCGGCGGTCTCTGTAGAGCCATTCCTCACTGATTACTGCTGCTTAATGTCACCTCTGTGTCACACGGCCTTCAGCCATTTTGGCTCAATTGAGATTAAACGCTACATCGTGTTGGTGAGTTATACCATATTATACGGGAGGAGGGGGGAGGATGGGGGAGGGAGGGGGTGGGGTTACAGCTCTCTGGGCTCACACACAATCTCAATCACTCACCGACCTCCTGAGTTCAGTCAACATGTAGAGGAAACCGGATGGAGCGGCTCAGTCACGCTAACGTTGACTAAAGACTCCACTGTTGTGATAGAGCTTCATGTAGTTGCACCAAGTGTCCACTGGGTGGCAGCAAGAAACACATGTAAGAATTAGTAGGTGGAGCAGCCATGTTGGATCCAGAACAAAAACTGCTTGTTTCACTGTTCAGCTGTTAGCTCAGGCTAATGCTACAATCGCTATCAATGGAAAGAGCAGCTGCTCTGGTTTCCTAGGAGACCCAACATGGCGGTATTGTATTAATTTAGTCACTGAGACGTTGTAGTGATCCGTTGTTAACGTCAGTCACGTCCAGAGAATATTTCTGTTTCCTGCCGCTAAGAAAAATGAATAAATAAATACATTTTTAACTTGGCTATTTCAGCTAACTTAGTTAACTTAGATTAATAACTATCTTAATACTAAACTTAACTTAACTATCTTTATAACTTAGATAGTTCACTCTTAACTCAGACAATTTAGTTATTTAAGCTAAGCTTGTTACTTCAGTCAACTTAGCTCATTTAGCTTATTTGTCTGCGTAGGCTAACGCGGCTAAGTTAGTTAATTTAGCTAATTTTGTGCCGTCTGTGGTGTTTTAGGCTGATGAGCCACTAGCGACTGCAGCTAACTTGGCTACGGTAGCTAATTTAAATACTTTAGCTAACTTTGATACCGTATGTAATTAAGCTATTTGTGCTAACACACTTTTTTTAGCCAATGCAGATTTATTAATTTTTAATTTAGCTAATTTTACCTTATTTGTTACCAAAGCTAAGCTAATTTTATCTTATCTTATCTTAGCCTACTAATTTAGCTATGTTAGCTAATTTATCTATATCTGTGCTGTGTTAGTTAATATAACTTTGTTACCTCACATAAGGAAGTTATATTTCAGCTAGTGTAGCTTACATTAGCTACCTTTAATACCTTTAGATAATTTAACATTTCCTTACACTCGCTAACGTCACACTAAAGTTCCTCTTTTGCGTCATCGTTTCCTTTAACAGAGAGAAAGTAGAACATGAAGCTGCAGCTCGTTGCAGACGTGGAGACGTTTGAAGCAGACGTTGAACCACCAGATGAAGATCAGAGACATTTCTCTTCATGTTTCATTCAGAGAAATGTTTCCCAGGAGGATGAATGAAGTAAATCAGCTTCTATAAACAGATGAAGTCGCTGATACAATAACAGCTTCTCCTCAGCGTTTGAGAGGAAGAAGAAATGTGAATAGATGTTTCTAAATCTCTCTCAGGCGCTTGGACCGGTTTGTTTTTATGCAGATTTGTCGTTTGTTTCCTGCAGCCAGACTCAGACGATCAGTGGAAGAGAAACTGATCCAGGATCTGAGGACGTTGAAGGTCACGTGACGTTTATCAGTTATTTCAGATTTACAGACAATAATAACCAGTGTGTGTCAGATATGATGACATCATCAGGACGTGTCAAGTTTAATCTACAGATATTTTCATCACGTCTGTGTTTTTAAATAAGATTTTAACTCTGTGAAGGAGAATTTAAGAACCATCGACTACAACATGTTGTCCTCAGTATGATACTAATTATTATTTATCATCACAGTTTAATCAACCGTTAGAACCATGGAGACCATTATTTATTCTTTTAATTGGTTCACTGGTTAATTGGTTGGTTTATTTGTTATTGGTTGGTTAATTGGTTGGTTGGTTAATTGGTTGATTGATTAATTGGTTAATTGGTTGGTTAGCCGGTGGTTAACATTAGTAACTACTGTCAGTCTGACGTCGTTACCCAGAAACCACTGGGACATTAACAACAATGAAATGAGTGAAAACATTTTCTAACATTTTCAATAAAAACTGAAACACGTTGAGAGTTTTCGTGTCACGTTTCCAACATTAATCTTCTAACGTGTCCGACCTGTCGTGGTTTGATTCGTTCAGCGTCGACATCAGATCAGATCTCAGTCTGAATTATTCTCTGACGCAGTTTCAGCTCGTTTCTGGGGAAACCTGAGGTTTTTGGGAAAGCCTGAACGAGACGAGCGCTGAGCTGGAAAGTAGGACAACACCCTGCGTGAGAGCATCACCTCCTCCTCCTCCTCCTCTTCACGCTCTTCCTCCATATTTCGATCTGTGATAAATCCCTTCACCGTTATTGCTTCTTTTCCGCCTCACGCGCTGCGTTTGGCTTCATGCAGCAGAGTTTAACAGAGAAGGGAGCTGCTCAGGTGGATAACAGCAGACAGGTTTTTACTCCCCCCTCCTCCCCCGTCCTCCGTCGTCTCTCTGCTTTATAAAACATGACACTGAGGCCTCGGGGGGGAAACTCAGCGACGTGTTAATCAGCTGAATCGACGCAGCATCAGACTTGATATTATTTCTTTTTCTCAGAAACGTCAGCGTCGGCGTAAACGCTGGAGATTCAGAGACGAGTGTTTTCATTTCACGTCTGTTTATGCAGCGTCATGTGAAACCTGCTGACGCAGCACTTTCACCCAGATGTTGGTTCAACTTTATGGTCGTTTTGAAAGATGCTTTTCTCAGCAACAAGTTTCACGATCTTCATCTGCATGAAAGCATCTAATTATCGCAGACGCTTCGTTGCATTCACGTTTATTTATGAGACAGATTCTGGTTTAATCGTTTCAACTCCAGACGAGACCATCAAACTAAATACTCCAAAGCTTTTCAGCCTCACAAACATGTTTCCCTTTAGGAAAAGACACATAAAATCTCTGTCATTTATTTCAAATCCTCACAGAAATCTTGATGTTATTTGTTCTGTGCTCAGTTGTTGGATCTTTATTCAGCCGCGGTGGGACGACAACAGAAAACAACGATCTGAAATATTAAACAAATGACAAGAAACATAAAACACGACGAGTGAAAGATGAAGAGTGAACGTCTGAAAAACGTCGAAACCTGCCACGTTTTAAATCATCTGCATAGAGACACGAGTCGCAGCTCGTAACGATTATTATGGGAACGGTGTTGGCTAACGTTAGCTTCAGGTAGCTAATCTTAGCTAACGTTATGGTCGACTTCTCGTTAACTTTAGCTCATCAGGTTTTATACTAAAATATTATACTAGGATCAGACTTCATGCTAACATTAGCTTGTTTATAGCTAGCTATGAGTTTAACACAAAAAGTAGAATCCAACATAATGTTAACATTAGCATGAAGTGTTTTGAACTAGCGTGTTGGCAAAAAAAAAAAAAACCCACTATTAGCATTTCAGCAAAAAACAGGATTCAACTTGATGCTAACATCAGTAGCATGCTAGCATTAGCATGTTAGCGACAGCAAGAGGATCCATCTTTAATCTAACATTAGCTTGTTTATAAACAGCTAACATAAAGATTTGAATGATGCAGTAGTAACATTATCATGAAATGTTCAGGATCCAACATGTTTTAACATCTAGTTTTTTTAAACGAATTGTTGAAATGTATTGATTAATGTAATATTGAATAATCTATAAACCAGTGGATGGATTCATTGATTCAGATGTTTCTGTGTCCTGGTTTATCGCGGCCTCGTCGTCCAACGTTACGTCGCTGATTTATTTCGTTCTTTAGAGTCGACAGGACAGAACCGCTGGACTCTCTGGAAACAACTCGCGTCATAATAAACTGTGAAGAGCAGCGAGGATCAATAGCTGGTGTTTCCTACAGAGACAGGAGACGTTCTTCTCCAGCTCTTTACTGTAAATATCTCAACACATGTTCAACTAAATCAGCGACTCTGGAGGATTTTATGTTTTAAAGAACTGGAGTCGCAGTAGATGAAGATGTTGGAGATGATTCATGGTTTCACTGAAACGGTGAAATAAAACCAGCGTCTTGTCTCTTTTTCTGAAGCTTCAGCGTCTCGTCAGTCGATTGCTACAAACCACGAGAGACTTGATCCTTTAAACACAAACCGACATCAGCGATACGTTACAGTAATAAAACACTGATCCCTGGTTTAACGCTGCTATTTATAGATCACAGGATGACGACAACGTTTGGAGATCAATACTTCAGTACCGACGCAGTCTGTGAAGATGAAGAACGGACACCTAAGACATGAGAGGGTTTAAAACCAGGACGTAGCTTCTTGTTTGAGACTGTGAAGAAACTGAGTTGAAACTTTCAGAAACATCTGTTGACGTCCAGATGTTTCTCCCTGATGTGTTGAACAGTTGATCAAAGTGATGGATCCTGACGTGGACGTGGAGCCGCGACCACGTCACCGTTCATGTGATTTAGTTCAAAAGAAATTTAGACTTTAAATATGAAACGTTTTAAAATTTTCACTTCATTAGGGAAAGTTTAACTAATCACAACATTTCAACTTGAGTCATGAAATTTTGGCTAATTGTGAAATTTTTTAAACTGCAATATTTTTACTCAACCCATGAGATTTTGACTATATTCCTGAAATATTTGCAAAATTTTTATTGATCTCAAAATTATGACTTTATTCTTGAAATTTAAACAGACGTCACTTTAATTGCAAAAGTTCTACTCAGTTTGTGAAATTTTGATTTAATTTTTCCTGAAATTTCAACTTAATTCCCAAAATTCAAACATTCAAACTTTAATTGTGAAATTCTGGCTTTGATCTCATCTCGACAGTTAAAGCAGAAAATAAATCTTCCTCTTTCCTTTGATTTAAAACTCCAACCAGACGTTTTAGAAGTTTTTATTCTTGTTTCCTGTCCACAGTTTTTATGCCATCGTCTCAGTAACGAGTGATTTCCTCGTTAACGTTAACGAGTTTCAGACGAATCAATCAAAATGTAACGACCGCGACAGAAAAGCTACAAACACAAAACTGGACTTTTGATGGAATCTGGACGTGAAGATTGAAACAATGAAACAATGTTTCGTTGTTTCGTAGTTTTGTAGTTTCGTTGTTTTGTTGTTGCTTCATGTTTCGTTCCCGTCAGACTCTTCAGCTCATTTAGTTTTTTAGTTCTCATCAGATACTGTATCTTCTATTTCTTCTTCTTTGGCTCTTTGGATGTTTGTTTTTCTTCTATTCTTAGAAATCTGGGACTGATGCAATGACGACTATTCATCCTCCACCACACACACACACACACACACACACACACTGCATGATGAAATTCATTGACTTGAGAAGGCAATGTGATGTAAGGAAGGAAAGTTAGAGGAGAGCAGAGGAAGAGGGAGGTTGTCTGCTCTGTGGTTCAGGTTTGTGTATAAAAGTAGTAAAGTTGTTCTGAACATTTGACAGTTTTCTCTGAATTTCTGTGTTTCAGTTTTAGTCCTTTGTTCATGTTTCTAAATCCAAACACTTCTGACCTTCAACGGCGGCCATCTTGGCTTCACAGCTGAAGAAGAAACCACTGACGTGGTGGTTTGGTTATAAAGTCAAGTATCTAAAGAAACGTTAAGTTGTTGAGATATTTCACTTTGGACCAAAGTGGTAAATTGATTGTTTCTTAACGAGTTGATGAAGGTTAAAGATGGCCGACGGTGGAGGGGGCGGGGCTTATAACCTGTCCTGCAGATAGTCACCAGAGGGCGATCAAGTGTCACGTCGTCAATGTTTATCTTGACTAAAGAGTTGTTGTTACCTTACATGTGATAGAAACAGGAAGTGTTGTTAGCTAACGCTGTGTTTTGTGTTGTTAGCTAACACTGTGTTTTGTGTTGTTAGCTAGCGCTGTGTTAGTTTTAATGTGATAAAAACAGGAAGTGTTGTGTTACGTGTCGTTAGCCAACGTAATGTTACGTGTCGTTAGCTAACGTAATGTTATATACACACGATTAAAACAGGAAGCATCGTTAGCTAACGTTGCAGCACCATCCAGAAAACTGGTCACACATTTTTCTGACATGGACGTTGATGTTTCAGTTGATGCTAACATGCTGCTAACTGCTAACATCGAAGGGGCGGGGCTTGTTGGTCTATACTGCAGCTGCCTCCAGGGGGCGGTGCAGGTGTTTTGGTCATTTCCGCCTTGTTTGTTTACGTAGCGGAGTTTCTATCGTCTTCTCTGCAGAGACAGAGTTTGACTAACGTCCAGGTGGCGGCTGGTCCCCGAGCGTTTGACTGGAGGTCCGTTGAGATTTAATCTGACAACAGCAGCGGTGAAAGAGGTGATTTCCCTCCAGATGTGTTTAAGCTCAGAGAGAAGTAAACTGCTGACAGGACGGTGTGATGACCCGGTGGCGTTTTATCAAATCCTGTTTCATTAATTAGCCACAGCCGATGTGACCGATGTGACCGACAGCGACGAGCATCAGTCAGAGTCTGTTTCCTGCTCGTTTCCTACCGTGATCTTTTCTCTTGACAGAAACGTTCAATCAGTGATTTATACAGTCGAATTAATCAAAGTGTTGGAGCCAGAAACATCATCGCTTGTTAAAAACCATTGATTGAAAAGTAACTAATGAAAACTCGACCTGTCTGTGTTTAATTTAACAAGCTAGAAAGTTAAGTTAGCATGTTAGCATGTTAGCCTACGTATCCTCTAAGTATGCTCATGGCCAAAATAGGAAACCGGTTAATCCTAACATTAGCATTCAAATTTTACAGCTACCTTAAATTAGCATTTTAACAGAATAGTAGAATCTACACTATGCTAGGCGGCACGCCACATTAGCTTGTTTGTAACTGGCTAAAATGTTGATGTTAACACAGCTAAATTAGCTTATGTTGCTGCAGCAGTGCAAAGTAAAAACCTGGGATCCAACCTCGTGCTAAGATTAGCGACAAGTTTTTAGAACTAGCCAACATTAGTATTTTAACAAAAAAGTACCATCATTAGTTGATGTGACGTAGCATCATTAGCTAACGTGATGTAGCAGCTTTAGCTAACGTAACATAGCATAGTTAGCTAACATGATGTAGCACTGTTAGCTAACGTGACGTAGCACCTTTAGCTGACATGACGTAGCATCGTTAGCTGCTGTCATTGTCTCATCAACACGTCTGTAATTGATAAATTGTATCAGATAAAAACAAGAGGAGAAACAAAGTAAAACCTGAGTAGATGTTTTGTCAGAAAGTGTCCGAGACGTTTTTTATTTTTTCATCCTCTGTGTTTCTCTGGATTTAAGGAGCAAAGAACAAGAGACAGAAATTAGAGGTGAAGAAGAACCGAGAGGAAGCAGAACAATGGAAGCGTAACGGCTCCTGCAATTTAGATCCAACCACCCTCAGTGTTTCCTTCCTCTTCCTCCTTTCATCTTCCTCCTCCTCCTCGTCTCTCGGTGCAACGGACTGAAACAGATCACAGTCTGAAGGAGACTCCTCTGATCTGGTCCTCGCTGCTAATTAGTGGCAAAGAAATTAAGGTTAAGAAAGAATCTTCTCATTATTGCGACTGTGTGTGTGTGTGAGACCTTGACCTCATCACATCTAATTACTCTGTAACGTTGCCTCTGATTGGTCGCTGCCAGGTCTCGAGTGGTGACAGTTAATTGGCTGTGAGTATATGAAGTGGGCGGGGCCAATTAATGACCCTGAGCTCGTTAAGCCTGGTGGGCGGGGCTTGAATAAATAAATAAAGGGGGATTTTCCCAAGGTCAAACTTCACAGTGTAAAAGAAGACGTCCCACTGGTCCGTTTGGGAGCAGAGGGAGGCTCTGATGGCTCTGTGTGTGTGTGTGTGTGTGTGTGTGTGTGTGTGTGTGTGTGTGTGTGTGTGTGTGTGTGTGTGTGTGTGTGTGTGTGTGTGTGTGTGTGTGTGTGTGTGTGTGTGTGTGTGTTCAGTATGAGTTTCAGGATGAAGTGTGCTCTCATGTCGCTGTTCATCTTGTCTCAGTCAGGTTGTTTTCAGACCGGATCAGTTCTCAGTGATGGAAATGTCTGATTTAAAAGTCGATGCAGTAAAAACTCATTTCGGAGGAGGAGGAGGAGGAGGAGGAGGAGGAGGAGGAGGAGGAGGAGGAGGAGGAGGAGGAGGAGGAGGAGGAGGAGGAGGAGGAGGAGGAGGAGGAGGAGGAGGAGGAGGAGGAGGAGGAGGAGGAGGAGGAGGAGGAGGAGGAGGAGGAGGAGGAGGAGGAGGAGGAGGAGGAGGAGGAGGAGGAGGAGGAGGAGGAGGAGGAGGAGGAGGAGGAGGAGGAGGAGGAGGAGGAGGAGGAGGAGGAGGAGGAGGAGGAGGAGGAGGAGGAGGAGGAGGAGGAGGAGGAGGAGGAGGAGGAGGAGGAGGAGGAGGAGGAGGAGGAGGAGGAGGAGGAGGAGGAGAACAACATCACCAGATTCTTGTCGCGTCTCCTCTCACACTTCAAGTGTATTATTGGATTTTTATTTCTGTGTTTGCAGCTTCAGATGATCAGTTTCGTACTGATTCACTTCTAGAATGTGGAAAAGTTTAATAATAATTAAATCATTTTTATTTCACATAGAAAAACATATCACAAGAAAACTGATGGAATCAGTTACATGAAGGATTCTGATGTTAAAGTCGTAAAGTTTTAAAACCTCCACTGATAAAATGTTTCACTTCTTTCACTGAAAGTAAATATGTACTGAAGCACACAACCTGAGTACTTATCATACATGGACGTTTTCAAGACGTTATGATCCGTCCTCTGGGTGGCGCTGTTGTAGTGACAAGATGGTCCACGGCTAGCTGGTTAGCATGCTAACTACAGTAGCAAAAACAGAACAAAAGACAGAGGAAGTTTTAATGCTGAACACGTTTGGTCTGGTCCCGACGGGCTCTGATGGAGTCGTTGGGACAGTTCACACATTAGCCGGCTTCACACTGTCGAACCAGGGTCATCTGGGGCAGCCTTGGTGCTGGTGTCCAGGTCTACTGGCCCCATAGCCCCTGTTCAGATAGTCAGACCACCAGCCTCTCTGGATCAGCCTTCAACCAGCCTCCGTCTGTGAAAACATCACCAACACCACCAACATCAAACAGGACGGAGGTTCAAGCAAAAACAAGGGAATAGCGGCAAGTAAACGATCAACTCTGTCTCTGTTTTTAATTCTAGTTGTATCAGATCTACATGTGTCTGCTGTGAGAAGTTAGCTTGCTAACTGCCGCTAGCATAGCTTATGCTGCGCTGCGGTTTGTTAAGTTTTTCTGGGACTTGGAGGGCAGCTCTCTGGACCTACAACAGGTCGACTCCACCTTAATCTTGACACCGCCTCTAGGTCCTCTCTGGCCCCACGTGGCCCAACGTTTTGGTCAGGCCAGGAATCTGGATCTAGTGGTCCTGAGACGGCCCCAGGGTGGCTCCAGTTAGCACCAGCTCCAGACGGTGTGAAAGCAGTCAGCCTCAGTTAGCTCAGCTTTGGCCTGACAGTGAAACCAGCTGTTATGATCATGAACTGATGATTCACCAACCATCAGAGGACCAAGTCCACCAGACACCAGGTGGAGTCCACTAGAGAGAACTAGTGATGATGTGTTTCACCGTCGACTGTTTTCTATGACGCGTCGTTCATGTTGTTCATCGGTCTTACAGGTTTACATCAGTCCGTCTTCTAGAGTCTCAGACAGTTTCAGTTCAGTCAGTGTTTCTTCTCTCGACTCCATCAACCTGTCATGTTTCACTGATCACTGGGTTTTTCTTCCTATAAATATAATTTGGCTGGAAACACTTGAGCGAAGGACACATTTGGAATTTAAATGGACTAAAGTGAGAGATCAGCGAAGAGAAGGAGCGATCGATACTCTCTACTGTTCTCATATCATTGTTACAGACTGACGAGTGGCTTTGGCAGCAGCGACTTCAGACACCGACGTCAATAAACCTCAACTGAACTAAAACAGAAAGAGCAGAGACGAGAAACAGTCGGAGTCGAAACTCCTGAACTTGTTTCACAAAACGTCCTGATGTTGTGTTTTTTAGGAACTTGACAGAAAATGAAGGTACGACGAGATGAGTGACGTCTTGTTGAAGTTTAATTAGAAACAACTGAAACAGAAGAATGAAAATGTCAAAGTGTCTCGTTGGAGCGGTGACGGAGCGTGTTTGTGTTGTTGGACACTTTGTCACAAGAAATAAGAAATTTGACTTCAAGAACTGATGAATGATCAATCAGTCAACTGAGAAGATAATTTGATAATTAGAAGATTCAGTTTCTGTGGCATAAAACCCAAGAACCAGAACAAATGTTCTGGTTCTTGGGCTTTTTGCCACAGAAACGTGTTTCACCACCAGTTCGTCTCGTACCGGTGGTGAAACAGACTCTGGGTTCAAATTACTCTGGACCATCACTTTAAAGATCCTGACAACTAGAACCACCTGTATAATAATAGAACCATAGTAGAACCACTAGAACATGGTCCTGAAGTCACCGTCAACACGACCTCCATCACAACCAGACACATAACTACTAGAACCACCTGTATAACTATGACAACTGGACTGGAACCACATGAGGAACCAGTAGAACCTCCCACAGACAAAATGATGAATCTGCTGATGTGGAACAACCTTCATCACCAGTTGTTATAAAACCAGACGTTGGGTAAGTCTTGTAAAACAGTGTTTTTAATAAACTCTGGTTCACTTACTAAGTTATCAGTACTTCAGTTTATGTGTAGGGACCCTATTCATGCTACTGCTGAAGTGAAGTGATATTTTGAGCTTTATTAGTGGTTAAAAAATGACAATTTAGATACGTTTGGCTGACTGCCCCATTTACTTTCATTGTTAACTATTTGGTTGTGAAAACAAAAGACGTTAAACTGGATATTACTTCAACCAACGTAACATATCTGTTGAGGGGAGTTTGACTGGTTGTCGTGGTGATAAAGACTCTGGGTTCAGACTTCGTCACTTTAAATGTAGAAAGTTTTAGGATTTATAGTTTAAACTTTGTTTGAAGTTCACTTCCTGCTCCTGGTCTAAATATTCAGTTAAATCCCCAATAAAAAGTGTAGATGTTATAAAGCCCCAACAGCCAAAGCAGAAACATAACAAAAATGTGTAGCTTGAGAATATTTATGTTGTACGAGTTTGATTCCTGCGTCGCTGACTCTGTTTGTGTTGTTATGAAAAGTAATAAACAAGGAGGATGAGGAGAGAGGGAGCGAGGTGCTGTAGAGATATGAGATATATGGTTGTACACTGGTCTGTAGTTCACCAGAACCTGCATGAATAATTAACGAGGAGCCGGAGCCAGAGGAGACACTTAAGAAAACACACACAGACGTTTACGTCTCTACGACGAGAATCAAACACTCTTGAGCTACAGGACGCTGGAGGACGAAGCAGGAGAGATGGAAAAAGATGATTTGACGGCGGAGGAAGAGACTGAGCTTCATTTCAACACAGCAGGTGAGGACGAGTCAATGGAGGCGGCGAGGGACGGACACGGAGACGAGGACGAGGACGGTTAGTGGGAAGAATGAGAATAGAGAGATGTAATTGGCTGGATTAGCATAAAACAAAGCAGCGGGGGACGTGTGAAACAAAGAGACCTCGTCCTTCAAAACACCGCCTCATCCTGTTAGTGTCCTTGAGCAAGACGATGAAACCCTCTGACCAGCGAGGCAGCAGATGAAAGGTGTTCTGGGTAAAAACACGAACGAGAAGACAAGAAAACTGTCAGAGTTCACGCTGCTTTTACTCTTCATGACTCTTCCTCAGGTTTCACATTGATTCATACGTCTATTTTATTCAGAGGTCAAAGGTCATTTAACCAACAAATGAAACAACATCAAAACATCCCGACAGAAGAAAATGTCCTCAGATGTAACTTTGTTAAAACGAGGGACAAAGATTTGAAGTGGTCCCACGATTCTGATACGATACGACTCAAAAGAGTCGACTGGGACGGAGCAGCTCTCAGGTCAGTCAGGTTTCACATCGATCAGGTCTACGTGAGCTTTATGTCAACCAGGAAAGATGCAGATCAACTCTAGAGTCAGTCAAGGACGGTCTAGAGCAGACCAGATCAACCAAGGACTAGAACTAGAAAGATTCACGTCAAGTATCGGGTCAGTCAAGAAGGACGGAGATCAACTTTTATTCAGTCGTCCACCTCAGATGTGACGTGGATCAGTGAAGGTCCAGATGAAGTCGATGGAGATGAAATTAAAATCTCAAACCATCACAACAAATTCAAAGTCGGAGGAAGTTTAAGACTTTTCAGCTCAGACTGGTCCAGGTCAAGTCTCAGTAACAAGTCGTAGTTCAGCAGAGTCACCAAAGTCTTGTTGAAACAGGTCTCAGATCTGGTCTCGAGTCTTTTCCAAGGTGGTCTGAACAGGTCCAAGTCAGTGATCTGTTCAGGTCAAAACAAGTCTCAGGTTCGGTCACAGTTGTTTCCACTGCAGAAACCTCTGGGTAATAATACAGGAACTCGGCCGTTGGTGCGTCAAAAACCAAAAGTTCCTGTGAGGTGAAACTCAGGAACTTTTACAGGGCTGAAAAAAAGTCCACGTCCAGGGGTAGTTCTCTGTTTGGCCCCAAAAAGTTCTTGTTTGGGGTTTCAGGTCGACTCGCTGGTGTTCGGTTGTAACTCAAGACAGTTCATGATGCAGTCAACAAAGAGACGTTTTTAAAACCCAGCGGCAGAAGAGAATCAATAAATAGTTTAGTTAGTTGAAGAAAGAACGAAGAGACACAGTTGAAACCGTCACTAATGATCACAGGGTTTCACATTTAATGAAAAGTTCCCGGCTCCTAAACATTACCAGGATCTTCTCCGGTGGAAACACAACTAGTTTGTTTCCAGTCTGGTTTCTGATCAGGTTCAGGTCTAAAAGTCTCAGATCAGATGAGATGTGTCTGAGTCGTGGTTCAGTGAAACAGGTCTGAGGTTGATCTACATCCAGGTCCATCGAGACAAATCCAGTCCAACATCAGACCTACAGATACAGGTCTGGTCTCAGTGAACTAATCTAGTTCAGGTCTCATCAGTCAGACACATCCAGACCAGGATGTCTAACAGCAGGACTGATCTAATGTTTAGTTGTAAATAAAAGAAGATGTGGACTGGAGGAGTCTGGAGGAGTCTGGAGGACCAGAGGACCAGAGGACTGGTGGAGTCTGGAGGAGTCTGCAGGACCGGAGGAGTTTGGAAGAGACTGGAGGAGTCTGGAGGAGTCTGGGGGACCAGAGGACCAGAGGACTGGAGGAGTCTGGAGGAGTCAAGGACCACCAGTACTTTGGAGGAGTCTGCAGACATTGATGATGTCCACCAGTACTTTGACATTGATGTGTCAGAGACTTAAAATGAACAAGTGACTGTGTAACGAGTGGAGCTCTGACTGTTTCCTCTGGAGAAATAAAAGGTTTTTGTTGTTGTTTTAAAGAGAAGTGCTGAACTCAGTAAACTCAGTTTTTTCTTTTCTATTTATTTTTTGTTTGGAGCCTCGAGCGACTCGGTTTGTAAAAACTGATCAAACCTGAAAAGACTCGTCAGGAGACGAGAGACGGGGATGAAAAGAAGAAGAAGAGTCAGATCTTTATTTTCTCTGGTGACGATGACGTTGTTGGTCCAGATGATGATGTCACTAATGATGATGTCATCGCTCACACATCTGAACTCTGGGTTTTTTTCTCCTTCTCACTTTTATTTTTGCTGAAGCAGTTGCCACAGAAACGATAACTGTCGTTCACTGTGTGTGTGTGTGTGTGTGTGTGTGTATATAAATAGCAGGTTAAGTGAGTTTTATCTCTTCATCTCATCTGACATTTGAAAGTCACAGAGAATTGAACTAAACTTTATCACCGATGATCTGAGGCTTGAAATCAATGACGACGTTTAGATTAATTGTACTAATACTTCACTAGTCTACTTTAGTGTGTGAACTTTACTAGAGTAGTTTTAATGTGTAACCCTCATCAACACCATGTCTGAGGGTTGATGGAGGCTCCATCTTAAAGGTGGATGATGGAGAAACTTCAACAATATCAATATAAACACACATTTACATTTAGTGAACAAAGAACAACTTTAGTTCTTTAGTTCAGACTCATTCATTGTCTATGAAGATTGTTGTAGCTCCATGTTTTAAAGTGCTGGATAAACTTCATAATATTCTTCTGTTTTATTAACATGTACTTGTACTTTTACTTTCTACACTTAACTACATTTACTTATAGATTACTGTCATACTGAAGTACAGTAAATACTAGATACTTTAAGACTTTTACTGGAGAATCATTCTAGTGACGACTTGAACTTCTACCAAAGTTATTTTATTCTACTCTAGTGTCTCTACTTCTACTCTAGTGTCTCTACTTCTACTCTAGTGTCTCTACTTCTACTCTAGTGTCTCTACTTCTACTCTAGTGTCTGTACTTCTACTCTAGTGTCTGTATTTCTACTCTAGTGTCTCTACTTCTACTGTATTTGTACCATAACAGATCTATTGACAGTCTTGTTGCCGAGTGACAGAGCTGTGATGAAACTCCGGATTATTCTTCATCCGTGTGTCTGATCGTCTTTGAAGAGATGATGTTGTCGAGGTTTGTCTTGATCCGTCAACATGATGAGACGGTTTCTAACAAATCTGAAGTAAATCTGTCAACAGGAGGTTTTCTGAGAGTGTTGACCTTCAGGGACGTGATGACAGTGACGATCTACAACAGCAGGTTTATGATCTGATCTGTTTCTACGTCATCATCAGATGGTTGAACTTTGTCTTTAACGTTTTCATCCTGAGGAAACATTTAAAAAATTAGTTCATGTTTCATGTTTTTACATGTTGGTTCAATAAGATGTTGGAAAAAACCACATCACTGATCTGACCAGAGTCAGATCCTGGAGATGAATCTAGACGTGGTCCACCATCCTGGACGTGGTCCACCATCCTGGACGTGGTCCACCATCCTGGACGTGGTCCACCATCCTGGACGTGGTCCACCATCCTGGACGTGGTCTACCATCCTGGACATAGTCCTGGTGTTGTGGGACAGTTTTAGATCCTGAGGAGGATGATGATCCATCATCTTTATTTATTTATATTAAAGAAGCGTCGACTCGTCACAGAAACAACAAAAATGTTCAGTTTTAAACGACTCAACGCGTTGAACATTATCAGCTGTTGACGTCGTATTAGTTGGACTGTTTAAGGACCAGGACCTGATGTGACCTCATCACTAATCTAGAACGAAACGATGAATGAATGACTTAGTAGTTCACCGTCTTCCTGTGAAGTAGGTTGTGGTGAATAAATGTAAATATGTGACGTCACGTCAGAAACTATGATGTCATGTCAGAAACTATGATGTCATGTCAGAAACTATGATGTCATGTCAGAAACTATGATGTCACGTCAGAGCTTCTGTGTCTAGTTTTAGTTTTTACATGTAGACATGAGGTCTGTTCTGGTTTGGTCTGTTCGACACAATGAGATAAACGTGGCTCCAGTAGTGACTGTAGCGTGGTGCCTCTGCCCACCCACCTGTGTTATGGTCTTAGCAGTTAGCAACAGTTAGCATCCCTAGGCTAACACAGTGCAGCAACTTCCTTGTGTCTCCTTGACAACTGCAGCGTTGTACTGTTTCAGTAACAGTTCTTCTTGTATCGTCATGTTGAACTTCAGCGTCTGCTACAGCTTCAGGTTGTGAACTTTGTCTACCGCTAATCGCTAATCAATTTTTTTCAATTAATCAGTTTTTTATCCGTCACCAACTTGATGGACATAAACGAGTCTGTAGACGCCATCTTTGTTTGTTTGTTGTCATTCGGTCGTCATGGAGACGTGTCTCATCTTCTTTTGTAGGAATGGAAAACACAAAATTATATGGTGACCCCACATTTTTAATGGTAGTGTACGTATCAACTAGTGACGACGTCTGATGACGTGTGACGGTGAAGTTGAGGAACGTTTTCACCTCAACACTTTGTTTCTAGAGACGAGCAGTGAAACGGAGGAAGGTGATTGGTCCATTCTGGGTGAGGAACCTCCAAACCTCTGAACATGTCGACGTTTAAACGACGAGGCAGCGTTGGGTTCATTCGTCTTCATATCAACGAGTCAATAATCAGTGAGTAGAAACGACGCGAGGACGTTTGGATGCGAACATTCAGTCGACGTCCATCGTGTTTGCGTCGTCTGCAGCTTCGCTCTCGTCTGCTGACAAATGGAAACAGTGACGTTGTTGAGCTCCTCATGTTCCGTTGTTATCTACCTGAGCACCTCTCATCCCCGTCCTCCTCTCGTCTCCTACGCTCTCTAGCTCCATATATTTCAGTTTGACAGCATGCTGACGTCCGAGCCCTCGCCTCTTTTCATCTTTCCTCTCCTCTTTTCTCTCTCTCTCGCAGGAGGAAACCTCATTTTGTTCTGAGCCGCTCTGCTGGCCACCTCCAGGTTTCCCCTGCGCCGCTTCATCTCTTTCCTCCCACTTTCAACGGCTCTTTAACTTCCATTCTTACTGTCTCCTGCTGGTCGCCGCCGCATTTCTTCTCAACTACACTCCAGCGTGGAGGGTTTTCACTCAGATTAGCGGCTCCTGTCGTTGGTTTATCATCCGCCCACGGTGTCAGGAATTGACACAAAATCTAAATGACTTGTGTTTGTGTTGATACAAACACGACCGTTAAATCACCGACCAACCTCTCCCTGATCCACCGTGACACCGGCTGATTGATTATCTGACAACGACACATTTGATCATTAATCATTAAGGAAATAACATTTATAATAAAGACTGACGTCGGACCAAAGATCCCATGATGCATCTGTCTAACCAGGTGTTTAGCTTGAATTCGTCTGCTGAGTCTTTAACATTTAACAGTTGTTTTCACTGAGGAAGGCAGCTAACGCTAATGCTAACGCTAACATGTTGAAGTCTCACCTTGTCATCTTTAAGCTTCTGTACAGACGTCGTGTCGTACGATGCTGATAAGCTCCGCCTCCATTTCTGAATCCGAGTCTCGAGGTTTTCATGACGTATTTTTCAGTTTTGTTTTTTTTTCCACCTAATTTCTAATTTCCTCTGAGACATATTAACTAAATCTCTACATGTTAGACATTTGACGAAAAATCCCATGATGCATCTCTCTAACCAGGTGTTCAGCTTCGTTAATCGTGAGTTTGTTGGCTGAGTTATTGCTGTTTAACAGTCGTTGTAGCTAACTGAGGCGGCTAACGCTAACACGTCAACGTCCAACCAGCAGCTGGAACCAGATGTTCAGATGTCACCTGGTTCTGTGGCTTTGAGAAGTATAAACATCGTATCATCCATAAACCGCCACAATAATCATTTTTTAAAAACTTGAGACAGTCAGTTGAACTCTCATGATGCATCTCTCTAACCAGCTGTTTGTGTTCATTGTTCCAGATGTTTAACATTAACGCTTCACTACAGTTTCCTGTGTTTAGCTCCATCGTAGTTCAACCGTCTTCAACAGTCGTTTTCTCCCGTTTGGTCGACGTGTTCAAGGAGTCAACCAATCAGAGCCAGCGTGTATCTAAACCCCGCCCATTTAAACAGCCGTGGTCAGTAGTGGTGAGGCTGGCGTCATGTAACAGGACGTTCAGCTGCTCTGGTTCTGATCAGTTAAACTCACTTCACTCAGGAGCTCACTTCAGGAGGAGCTTCATGGAGACAAAGTTAGAGTTGAACTGAGGAAGGCCGCTAACGCTAACGCTAACACGTTGACGTCTAACCAGCAGCTGGAACCAGATGTTCAGATGTCACCTGGTCGTTCTGCTGCTTCTCTGACTGAATCTTGAGGTTTTACAGCTCAGCGTGTCAGCAGCTGATGTTTACAGAAGCAGAGCGACACATTAAAACCTTAAAACGTCGTCCGTCAGGATCCCGATGTCGGCGCTGACGAGGACATAACGCCGATAACCGTCCGACTCTGGCGATCCCCGTCGCAGAAACAGCTGTAATATTTCAGAGCTGACGTGCGGAGGATGTGATTTTCAGTCTGTCATCAGTCGGACCGAGTGCAGCAGCCTGGTGTTAATCTCACACCTCCTGCCTGGTGGGAGTTGAGACTGAAGGTCAGTCAGTCACGACGCAGCGGGAGGAGGAGGTTTCCTCTCCGGCTCGTCTGACGGACGCGGTGATATATGAAGGAGGCTAAGTTTAGATCAACGTTATCACGCTGATCGTCGTCTTCATGTGGGAGCGGACGCTCACGAGGCTTCACATCACTCCCACAACAACTGCACATGTTTGCAGCAAAAAAAAATATCTGAGTTCAAGTTGAGATGTTGAAACGTTAAAACACAGAAGCAGCAGAGGATCAGACGGTTCGGTCCTGGTGTCAGACGAGATGAACCAGGATGACGTCTGACAGCTGAAACGACGATGATGAGGAAACGACACGTTGTGTGAAAATGAAGCAGGTTGTTTTCATCATCGATCGAAGCGTCGATCTTTCTAATTTCACCTGTAATCAGGAAACAAACGGTTTCTAACACAGTTCAACCAACATCACATGTTTATCATTAAATATTAAAACCTTCATCATAAATTTTAAATCCACTGTAGCTCTGAGTCAACGTTACGTCACCAAATATCAGTTACTGACGTGACTGAGCAACAGAAGAAAACAAACAGCCACATTAGTGTCCCAGCATGCTTTGCCTTCATTAGCTGCCGACCTGCTGTTTGTGTCTTAATCGTGTTTAGATCCGTGTTTCTGATTTAATAGTCAAAATGAAACATAACTGAGTTGGAAGTTGTTTGTATTTCATCTTCTTTTATTATTAATAGTTTAGTTTCTGTGGAGAAATGTTTCACTAAGTCAAAGTATCAGTGTCACAGAGTTAAAGACCAGAACCACGATGAAGTAATAAACAAACCGCTCCCTGGTCTCCGTCTCTAACTCTGCACGTTGAGTCAAACAGGACGGATCAACAACGTTCTCTAGAGGACGTCGTTTGTATTTTGCTGAAACAAAAGGTGTTAAACCACCTAGAGAACCTCCTAACGTCCCCTAAAACACTAGGAACCTAAAGGACGAACAGAACCTCCCTCAGGAGCCCACAACCACCAAGAACGTGTTAAAGAACCTCTAAGAACGTCAGGTTGAGGTAGAAACCCTCTGATCTGTGACATTCTCATTGACCTCAGGTTCTCTGCATCTAGATGAAGACAACAACCTCTTAAAGAACGTCCATAACCTCCTGACGACCCACTAGAACCATTAGAACCTCTTTATACCGTCAAGTCCTTTGAACCACGACGACGTCAAACCTACACGGGAAATGTTCTCAATGATCTCCAGAGGTTCTGTTACGTAGCTCTGTGGTCCCGGTCCCCATCTGACCCCCATCACTAGTGACTCTAAAGGTCTGAATGTCTAAAGGATCCTACATACCCTCGTTAGGAACCACTAGAACCCATGAACCGTGTCAGGATCCACCAGACGCCTCATTAGCATCATAACCTCCAAAACTGCTTCAAGAACAGCACCGGTGTCAATGACCTCTAATGGTTCTGTTCATCAAAATGAGCCAAGAACCTTCAAGAAGATTATTAGAACCTCCTCACTGACAACTACAACCTCCCTAATGTTCCTGAAAATCCACTATAACCTCCAACGTCCTGAGAACGTCAGTCACCACTTGAGCTTTTATTATCCAGATCCTCCAGGATCCAGGTCTTTGTTCAGGGTGTCGAGGTTTTTTACAAACGCTGATTGTTGTGTTTTTACACGTTTTGTTCAAACAAAGTTGTAGTTGAGACTTTTTATCTCACATTTTCTGAGTCTTCAAAAGAAACAAGTTCACTGACGTATGGATCAATGTCACCTGGTAACCATGACGACGATGGTGATGGTGATGATGGTGATGAAGGTTGAATTAGTGTTAACAGATGAAGAACAGTCCGGTTTAATTTAGTTTCTGTTTAAAGAGTCAGTCCAGTTGGACTGTAGCTGGTTCTAGGTGGTCACCAGTCAAAGACCTGAGGAACCTCACACTGACTGGTTGATTAGTGTTAATAGTTGTCATGGTAACATGGTTAAATCCTGGAGGTAGTGTTTATTGATCGACTCATGGTTTGTAGTAGTAACGTTTCCTCTGAGACGTAGTAGAGTCGAGGTAGAAGTTCCTGAATGTTCTTTAGCTTCTCTCCAGTGGAACTGATCTGATCTGACATCAGCTGAAATGAAGAGACAGACGGACAGAAAGACCACCGCACAGACGGAGGCTGACGATGGGGAGGGAGAGGACGAGGGGGGTGGGGGGTCCCTTTGTTAGAAACCACAGCCGCAACAATTTACATGAGGACCAAGCCTCCTCACTGCTGATTGGTCCAGAGCCGCCCGCCTCCATCCAACACCATACAGCGGCCAATCAGGACGACACACACACACACACACACACAGGGGCGAACGAGGGAATTCTCTGATGGAGAGAGAGAAACAGCAGAGTGATTTGTGAGCAGGTTGCGCCTCCTGGTGGTTTTATACTGAAACAACTACACACTGAAGATTTTACTGACAAACATCCTCAACATCTGGAGGCACTGAATGAGTGTGTGTGTGTGTGTGTGTCTGTTTGTGTGTGTGTGTGTGTCTGTGTGTGTGTGTGTCTGTGTGTGTGTGTGTGTCTGTTTGTGTGTGTGTGTGTGTGTGTGTGTGTGTGTCTGTGTGTGTGTGTGTGTGTGTGTGTGTGTGTGTGTGTGTGTGTGTGTGTGTGTGTGTGTGTGTGTGTGTGTGTGTGTGTGTGTGTGTGTGTGTGTGTGTGTGTGTGTGTGTGTGTGTGTGTGTGTGTGTGTGTGTGTGTGTGTGTGTGTGTGTGTGTGTGTGTGTGTGTGTGTGTGTGTGTGTGTGTGTGTGTGTGTGTGTGTGTGTGTGTGTGTGTGTGTGTGTGTGTGTGTGTGTGTGTGTGTGTGTGTGTGTGTGTGTGTGTGTGTGTGTGTGTGTGTGTGTGTGTGTGTGTGTGTGTGTGTGTGTGTGTGTGTGTGTGTGTGTGTGTGTGTGTGTGTGTGTGTGTGTGTGTGTGTGTGTGTGTGTGTGTGTGTGTGTGTGTGTGTGTGTGTGTGTGTGTGTGTGTGTGTGTGTGTGTCTGTTTGTGTGTGTGTGTGTGTGTGTGTGTGTGTGTGTGTGTGTGTGTGTGTGTGTGTGTGTGTGTGTGTGTGTGTGTGTGTGTGTGTGTGTGTGTGTGTGTGTGTGTGTGTGTGTGTGTGTGTGTGTGTGTGTGTGTGTTTGTGTGTGTGTGTGTGTGTGTGTGTGTGTGTGTGTGTGTGTGTGTAGGTCACATTTGGTCATGTTCCTCAGATCAGTGCGTCATGTTTCTGTTCAGAAAAAAAAGAGGAAATCGATAGTTGGACTGTGGCACAAGCACACGGTGTCAGTGTGGTACATACAGTACAGCGACATCACTCTCGACCATAATTGGTCTTTTTATTTGACAGCAGATTCAATATTGACACGAAACAGTGACGAGACTCTGGAACATGAAACACGTCAACATCAGGACAAAGTGACACCAGGTGGCGCCAGAGATCACTGACACAACCAGTGAGACAGTTAAAGGATCCTTCAACCAATCAGCTTCTCCCCCTGAGACGTGAAGCTACAACCGTCAGATCCTTCAGTCCAACATCTGTTAGCTGAAGTAGCTACATTAGCTGAGGTGGCTAAAGAAGCTAAGCTAATTAAACATAGTTTAATTAACATGTAACATGGAGCTGGATTCATTCTTCACCTACTGTTAGCAGCTGTTGTTGTTGTTGTTGATGTTGTTGTTGTTGTTGTTGTTGCTGCTGTTGCTGTGGTGATGGATGTAAACAACATGTCTGACGTCGTGTTCTTGTGTCTTGTGTGTCCTCAGGTCTCCATAGGGAAGATGTTTGAGACCCAGAGGACGGTGGTGGAGTAACAGCAGGATGAAGAGACCGGAGCCAATCACTGCCCTGACGCCACCCAGTCGAGGTGCATTGTGGGAGATAAAGCTGTGAAGTTCCTGAGGCTTGTTGGAGTTTAGACGTCGACCGGTTGGAGACGCATCGATCACATGATCAACGATCAGTCGATCGTTGATCATTGATCGCTGCGGCTCCGACCATCTTGTCTTTAGTTTTATTTTTGTATTAAACGCACAATTAGTTTGTTCCTGATCGTCTTATCTTCGTTTGAACCTGAGGACACAAACCAAACACACGTCTCTGAATAAAGTGATGGAGAAACTTCATCTGACTGTTTCATCTGTCAACCTTCACTTTTCACACCAAAGAAACTAAAACGTTTCCAACCGACCAGTCACATGACTGGAAACAGACTCGTTGATTCTCTCAATGTTTCGGTCGAATCCTCAGTTCAACATCAGTTAACTGACCCGGTTAAATGAGTTAAGATCTGTCGTCTCTTCTCCACCACGTGGTTGTGTCTCTACTCTACTGGACTCTACTGGACTCTACTGGACTCTACTCAGTCTGGTAGCAGACACCTTGTTTTCCATCACAGTTTGGTTCCTCCTCCACGTGAATGTGGTGAGTGGAGTCAAACTGCTGCGACGTCACGACACTAAAACATCAGTAAACATTAATGGACATGGAGGAGATGCTGTACTTGTTGCTGGGTTAGCTTACGACCAGGTAGCTACGACGATGGCTATCACTCTTGTCCTGTTTAAAAATGGAGCTTGATTATTTTGTTGACGCTCTCTCAACTCAACTGGCGTCTGGTGGCAGCTTGTGAAGACACTCCCTCTGACCAATCAGTGGCCGGCGTCTGTTCACGTCACGTTTTAGTATCGACTCAGCTCCATTGGTTCCTCCACAGAGTAGGAACTAAAACAGTAGCTGGAACCAGGAACTAGCACCAAGTGGAAACACTAGAGACTGAGTAGAGACCAGTTGAGTGGAGCTGGAACAGTTTAGTGGAAAATCTCTATAAATTAACTTGGTAGCTGAGGTGAAGTTAGTTAACGTATCTAAGTGAGCTAAGTTAGCTAACGATGCTAAGTTAGCTAACGATGCTACCGTGTCCTAGTAACGGGTCGTCTCCGTCCAGGTGCAGACTCATCTGTCAGTTTGTTCACGTGACCTTTTTGACTATTGATTATTGATTATCACCTGTAGCTGTTTCCTCTCACATCACATTAAGAAAGCTTGAGGCCGCCATTGTGTTGATCAACTAATTCAACAGATCGATATTATTGATCAGTCATGTGACTGTGAGGAACCAATCAGGTTCCATGAGGTGAACCAGGGTTGGTGGTGAAGCAGGTGACTGACCCACAAGGTCTCAGCTGCTGCTATAAATAAACCTGTGTTGGTTTAAGGAGCACACACACACACACACACACTCATTCAGGTGTAAAAGGTCACGTTGCTCAATCAAACACACTGAGACTGAAACTGAACGAGTCCAAACTTTATGTTTTAAATTAGATTTAAATTTTCTTTTTGTCTAAAACTCAAAGTCACTTTTATTTATTTTAATGTTTTTATCAGACGAGAAACAAAGTTTCATCAAATTAATGTTTCAGTTTATGTGTTTTTTTTCCAGAATTTTCTCGTTTTCCTTCTCGTTTGTTTCAGGCCGTGGGTTTTCAGAAGAGATTTATTTATTTTTCATCTCAGCGTTGCTCTGAACTCGCTGCTGTTGACAGAACAAACACACGGGTTCACGTTGGTCAACACTTTATTTTCAGAGGCGTCGTTGTTCTGAACTTCGTCCTACGGGTGGAGACGCACGCGCTCCATGTCAGGCTACGTTACAAAAACAACAGTTCACACATGGTGCCATTAGCATTAGCATGTTAGCATTAGCATGTTAGCATTAACATGTTAGCAACAGATAAAACATTCAGTCACATTTGTGTTTACAGTTATAACACATCCTCTAGACGGCGCCACTTCCTCATCGCGGACCGGACGCCGCTGAGCTAGCTAGCTTGTTAGCATGCTAGCTAACGGCTGCTCATGCTAATGTTAACTAAATGTAGACACAGCAGCTCTAAGTTGAGATGATTTTATGCCTTTATGTTTTTATTTTTCACCTGAGACGTGAAACTTTTCTCCTTTTATTCTTTAAATAAAAATATTACAACTAAAGAAATGAGGAACAACTCCCAGAATGCATTGTGTCTGGGCTTCCTCAGTCAAACAGGAAACAGACGAAGTCAAGATGTAAATTGGAGACATTTGATGTGAGTTTATTCATTTATTAGAATTTTGTTGTTAAATGTTGGAGTTGATAAAATCACATCGACACCTTCAGACGCGAAGTTGGAGGATTTTATTTTGAAATTAAAACATCAACGTTAAAGTCCCGGAGCAGCAGAGCGTCCAGAGGCTGAAGATCTTCATCATCATCATCATCAGTCCGTTTGATCCGAGGATGTTCAGAAACAACAACAACAACAACAACAACAACAAATGGTTCAATGCATCAAACACCGAGGAAACTGATGAGACTCGTCACACACCAGCAGCTGCGTTCATCTTCCAGGAGACGGAGGACGTTTTTACCCTTTTACGCACGGATGGAACGGGCTTTACGCACGGATGGAGCGGTCTTTACGCACGGATGGAGCGGTCTTTACGCACGGATAGAGCGGTCTTTACGCACGGCGCGCGCAGCCGTCAGGTGGCGTGGAAGGCGGCGCTGACGAAGGGCGCGGCGTCGGGCATGCAGCGGTACCTCAGGGTGTAGTTGTGACCCTCGTTGTTGTCCCAGAACTCGCCCTCGTCGCTCTTTAGGTAAACGGCGAAGTGCACGGCGGAGCTCGGGTCCATGAACGGCGGCGTGTACACGGTGAAGCTGAAGCGCTCTCCCGGCTCCGCGCCCGGTTGATCCGCGCTCAGAGCCTGCGCGTCCACGTAAGAGAGCCAGTCGTTGAAGGTGTACCTCACTCCGACCTCCTTGTCGCCGCCGCCGGTTAAGACCCGGATCTGCCCGCGCACGTCGAACTGAGTGATGGTCACGCGCTCCAGACAAACCCGCAGCCGCTGCACGCGCCGCTCCGCGTCCCGAGGCTCCGGGAAGCACGCGACCAGCCGGTCCGTGTCCAGACTGGACCTGAAGCTGTGGCACAGGTCACTCAGAAGCTCCTGCTGCTGCGGCGGCGGCGGGGAAGCTCCGGTACCGGGACAGGACTTTGCTCGGGATCTGCGGCTCCTCCAGCGCGCTGAAGTGCTTCACGCTCGCGAGGTTCATCCCCAGCGAGTCCGCGAACTTTACGCGCTTCCTCCCGTTGTTCCCGGAGACTCCGTCCAGCAGCGCGGCCGGATAGGCGGGCAGCGACTGCGCTCTCCTCCGGTCCCTCAGGAACCGCTGCAGCTGAGACGCGTCCGCCTCGTCGTCCAGGTCCTCGTCCTCGTCCTCGTCCTCCGCCCCCAGGCCGTTCTCCGCGGACCGACCCGGGGGCGGCGCCTCGGCCCCGTGGAGCGGTGAGTGGGACATGTGTTCCCGGCTGTTCCGCTGTGGCTGCGCACACCGGAGCCGCGGCGCGCGGGGGCAGCTTGTATAGAGTACAAACTCCCGCCCCCCGCCCCCCCCTCCTGCCGGAGGTCAACGTGGTGCTGAGCGCGTGCGGTGTCACTAAACTGAAGAAGACACGCGCAGCGTCACGTAACGAACGTCAACCTTCACCTGTCTGCGTGCGACGGTTGAAATAACAAGTCAGAGAAAAACAACAACAACAACAACAACAACAAGAGAAGACTTGACCTTTGACCTCATCACAATTTATCATTTAAATTTAATTTTGAAACAAATGAGACAAAAAAACATCATGAAAATAAACACAAAGATTTGATTTTTACAGTTTTAAAAATCAAATAAATATATAAATAAATAAATATATGTTACAACAAAAACGACTTAACCTTTGACCTCCATCATAGAATTCAACATTTAATAAGAATAAGAAAATAAATGTTTTGATGCTTTAAATTATTAAAATCATTAAAATTTAAAAACTAGAATAGTAAAAAAATAAATGTTGTTAAAACATATAAAAACATTCAAACGTGTCAAATGTTTCACATTAAATTCACTTTGTTGTTTAACAGGCAGGTCCACGTGGAGCCGACAGACTGCGTCACATGCTGTCAGGTAAACAAACACGTGACGTCATCACCGGCGTCATCCTGACGTCATTGATCTCACATGTCTTTGCTTTTCTTTTTTTTAATATATTAACACATTTTCCATCTTTAATCACGTGTCATGGAGACGTTCGGCCACCAGGTGGCAGCGTCTCATCACTTTCTATGTCCAGGAAACTGATTTCAAAATAAAAGTCTTGTTTAAAAATAGAAAAAAGAGGAAATATTCAAAAACTAAACCAATTAAACCAGTTCTGACACTAGTGCTAGTTAACTTAACCTAGTTAACTAAACTAAGTCAGTTCAACCAGCTGCAACACTGAGACAATTAGTTCACTAAACTAAACTACTTAACCAACTGGACCAGTTGAAAGACAGAGAACTAACTAACGGTTCACTAAACCGAGAGAGAACTAGTTAACTATTTAACTAAATTTAACTAAACCTGGTAAACCAAGACAGAAAAAGTTAAACCAGTTGGACCAGCAACAATAAAAAGGCAATGAGTTAATGAGCTAAACCAGTTAACTTAACCAGTTAGAGCAGCTGGAACACAAACTAGAACTAGTTAACTAGGTAATTAAACCAGTTAACTAAAACAGTAACTAAACCAATTAGACCAGTTACAAGAGAGTGAGAACTGGTTGACTAAACCAGGTAAACTAACTTAGACCAGTTGTACCACTGAGAGAATTAGTTCACTAACCCCGGTGACTAGTTAATAGACAGAGACCTAATTAACTTAACCAGGTAGAGCAGACAACCGGTTAATTAAACCAGTTAATTAAAACTAACCAAATCAATTCAACCATCCACAAAGGAGTGAGAGCACTGGTTAACTAAACCAGTTGTTCCGTCATGTTCAGGTCCAAGACGTCTCTGGTCTTAAGTCACATGATGTGATGATGTCATGAGGTTATGATGTCATGAGGTTATGATGTCATCAAGCTCCGATCAAACACTTATCAACTCTTCTACGTCCGGGAGTCGACGTCTCACCGTCGACATTAATCCACCGGTCAGATCCTCGTCACGGCGTCACTGCTGTGATTGGCTGCTGTAGCTGTCAATCACACTGCATGTTGATGACATCACAGCTGATGATGTCACTCGCTCTCCGTGTAGATACGATACATCACCGCGATGATGGCGGCCACCAGAGTGGTAGTCACCCAGTCAGACCAGCTGCAGAGAGAGAAACTAGTTAACTATACCACTGTTTAACCAAGACAGACCAGCTGTGATGCCTGGTTAACTAAACTAGTTAACCCATTAGACCAGAGAGAGTCAGGTGACTTCAAGACTGAGATAACTAGTTAACAACAAAAGACACGAGAATGAGTTAATCAGACCAGTTTACCTGAGCTGATTATAACTAGTAGTGATGATGGTAACTACCTGGTCTCGTCCTTCACAGTGGTCACCAGTGTTTCCTGTAAAACACAGAGGTCAAAGGTCATCGTCCTGTCGTCCATCTTGTTTTCCAACATCCGAGAACATTCCTACATTTCCCAGGATGCACCTCTGAACACCTGCTCCTCTGTATTAACTTACCTCAGGTTTGACCAGTTTTTCTCTGTCGTCCTGAAGAGACGAGAAGACGAGAAGATGAGAAGATGAGAAGACGAGAGGTTAGTTTTAGACTTTTACACTGTTAGTTTAGAACGTTTAGACTCTCTCTCTCTCTCTCTCTCTCTCTCTCTCTCTCTCTCTCTCTCTCTCTCTCTCTCTCTCTCTCTCTCTCTCTCTCTCTCTCTCTCTCTCTCTCTCTCTCTCTCTCTCTCTCTCTCTCTCTCTCTCTCTCTCTCTCTCTCTCTCTCTCTCTCTCTCTCTCTCTCTCTCTCTCTCTCTCTCTCTCTCTCTCTCTCTCTCTCTCTCTCTCTCTCTCTCTCTCTCTCTCTCTCTCTCTCTCTCTCTCTCTCTCTCTCTCTCTCTCTCTCTCTCTCTCTCTCTCTCTCTCTCTCTCTCTCTCTCTCTCTCTCTCTCTCTCTCTCTCTCTCTCTCTCTCTCTCTCTCTCTCTCTCTCTCTCTCTCTCTCTCTCTCTCTCTCTCTCTCCTCTCTCTCTCTCTCTCTCTCTCTCTCTCTCTCTCTCTCTCTCTCTCTCTCTCTCTCTCTCTCTCTCTCTCTCTCTCTCTCTCTCTCTCTCTCTCTCTCTCTCTCTCTCTCTCTCTCTCTCTCTCTCTCTCTCTCTCTCTCTCTCTCTCTCTCTCTCTCTCTCTCTCTCTCTCTCTCTCTCTCTCTCTCTCTCTCTCTCTCTCTCTCTCTCTCTCTCTCTCTCTCTCTCTCTCTCTCTCTCTCTCTCTCTCTCTCTCTCTCTCTCTCTCTCTCTCTCTCTCTCTCTCTCTCTCTCTCTCTCTCTCTCTCTCTCTCTCTCTCTCTCTCTCTCTCTCTCTCTCTCTCTCTCTCTCTCTCTCTCTCTCTCTCTCTCTCTCTCTCTCTCTCTCTCTCTCTCTCTCTCTCTCTCTCTCTCTCTCTCTCTCTCTCTCTCTCTCTCTCTCTCTCTCTCTCTCTCTCTCTCTCTCTCTCTCTCTCTCTCTCTCTCTCTCTCTCTCTCTCTCTCTCTCTCTCTCTCTCTCTCTCTCTCTCTCTCTCTCTCTCTCTCTCTCTCTCTCTCTCTCTCTCTCTCTCTCTCTCTCTCTCTCTCTCTCTCTCTCTCTCTCTCTCTCTCTCTCTCTCTCTCTCTCTCTCTCTCTCTCTCTCTCTCTCTCTCTCTCTCTCTCTCTCTCTCTCTCTCTCTCTCTCTCTCTCTCTCTCTCTCTCTCTCTCTCTCTCTCTCTCTCTCTCTCTCTCTCTCTCTCTCTCTCTCTCTCTCTCTCTCTCTCTCTCTCTCTCTCTCTCTCTCTCTCTCTCTCTCTCTCTCTCTCTCTCTCTCTCTCTCTCACCGGGTGCACTTCTCCAATCATCATTGTTCTCGCTCGTTCCTTCGCTTCCTTCGAGTGTCCGATGTCGTCGAAACACTCGGTGGCGTCTCTTCCTGACAAGTCTCTCAGCACCTCCTCCCCTCCAGGATGCTGAGACGAACAAAACAAACACACTCAGTGTGTTTAACGCACAACGTTGTTAAACTTTAAACTTTGTGTAAATTTGTTCTTTAATTTCAGTTTAATCCTGTTGACAAACAAACAAACTGTCAGGCCTCTGTCTCTACAGTCTGGACAGCTAAGGGACTACTTTCAGCAGCGGATTGATCAAAGTTCACTTCCTGTAAATTTCTGACTCAATGTCAGAAAATTAAAACGTGGTGTTTTTCAAATTAAGAGCAGGTCTGTGACAGTCGTCTTATTTTGAAAGAGCTGTGATGAATTGATTGATTGATTGAATTCAATAAAATGACGTGATTGTTTAAGCGTTTTATTTGTAATTAAATGTTTATATTTAAAATCAATAAAGATTTTTATTGATATAAATAATCAACTGTAATAATCTTCACTTATGTCCACTTTAAATAAAAGTTATTTTAGCAGTTAGCATGTAAAGGATTATTGTCTAAAGTTTTATTCGGTCGTTCCTCCACGAGTCTGAGATCAAGATCAACTTTAAAGTCGTTTGTTTCCTCACCTCGTCCAGGAACTTGGTCACATCGTAAACATTGTTGTTGATGATGATCCACATCGACTTGAACGAGTTCTGCTCCTCGATCTGCGTCAGTCTGTAGTACCTCGGTCCACCGGGACTCGTCTCCTCCTCTGCGCCCATTTGTGTCGCTGTCGACGCGGACAGGTTGATGAGTGAAGAGACGCTGAAAAAAAAAGAAAGAAACGCAGCCACGGGCGGGTTAAAAACTGCGCGCGCAGTTACATTTATAATCCCAGCAAAGTCCGCGAGAGACGTGACTCTGCGCAAACACGACGCGTCAACTGTGACAGAAACATCTTTTATTTCTCGCGTCGACTGAAGTTGTGGAGCAGCGGAGCGGAAATTCAACAAACGATGGTTTCTGCGTCTGAAACTGTTCACACACACGCGGATTCATTCGACAGGTAGAGAAACAGCAGCTGTTTATCCTCCAGGTGACGGAGCGGATTTACGCACGGATGGAACGTTTTTACGCACGGGTGGAACGTTTTTACGCACCTTTTGAACGTTTTTACGCACATATACTAAGTTTTTACGCAGAGATTGACCGTTTTTACGCACGTATAACAAGGCTCCAGGCGCTGATGGAAAGGTTTTACGCACGGATGGAGAGGTTTTTACGCACAGCGCGCGCACCGGTGAGGGAGCTTGAAAGGCGGCGCTGACTAAAGACGCGGTGCCGGACCGGCAGCGGTGCCTCAGGGTGTCTCCTCCAACCTCAACTCCCTGTCCACGCGCCTCATGGACACGGTGACGTGCACACGAAGCTGTCGTCCGCGTGAAGAGGCTGTAATGACTAATTTAGAATTTAAAGTTATAAATGTTGTTAAAGTTCAAACAAAGTGAGACTGAATAAGTTTGTTTGACTTTAAGTTTCACGTGAAGCAACATAAACAAACATTGTGACGCCAACCAGCGACTGGCCCGGTTCATCAGGATTCTTCAGTTTCCGGTTTTAATCTTCATCCACGCGACAGGACCGAGTGTCATGACGACGTTCGACCACCAGGTGGCGCCACCTGCTCATCACTGAAAGTGACAGAAAAAAGAAACTCGTGTTTTTCCGTTTTAACTTGACTAAAACACGAAGCTGCTGAGTTCTTAACTTCCGGTGTCTTAATCATGTGAGATTTCAAAATAAAAGTCATGTTCGCCTTCATTCATCAACTGGTTCAGTTTTACAACTAAACTCAGACTCGGACTAGTTAATTAAACCAGTTAACTAATTAACTCAACCATCTCGACTTTCCTCTGACATCACTGGTTTTAATGTTATTTCCTGTTGTGATTTTAAAACTAAAACGTTTTCACTGATGTTTTGATGTTGGTGACGTCATGACCTCCTCTCTAGCGCCCCCTCAGGACAAACAGATCAGATGTGATTTAAGGATCAACGGTGACTTTGTATCAACTTCATTTTGTTTCTGTTCATTTCTTCTGAACGTTACTGTTGTTTAACGTGATGTCTCTTCTACACTCGCTTACTTTGATGTTTGTGTTTTAATAATATATGATAAACATTGTTCATAGTTTGTTGTTTTGTTTTGTTTCATTTTGTGTGAAATGATTTTAAATCCGGTTGATTAACGACAAGACGACACGTTTCTGTTACAAATCTCTGTATTTTTATGTAAAACTACTTCATTCGTTCATGTTCAGGTCAAAGACGCTGCTGGTGCATCGTTTACAGTCGTCTGCATAAAGTCACATGACATCATGACGTCATGACGTCATGATGTCATCATCACATATTAATAAACTCATTTACATTCAGATACAAAAAGATACAACTAATTATACATCCACGGTTTCTCTACAAGATTTATAAAACATCACGTTTCAAAATGTCACCAACAACTGGACGAAGTGAATGACTTCATTAACACAGTGCGATATGATTGGTCGGTTAAACAGCATGAAATGAATCATGGGTAACGTAGTAGCTGCGGTGCAGCAGGTGGAGCCGACGCTTCGCCCTCGTCGTTAATCCACCCGTCAGGTCTTCGCCACGACGTCCGCGCTGCGATTGGCTGCTGCAGCTGTCAGTCACACGTTCGAGAAAAGGGCTGCGGCGGATGTTGATGACATCACAGCTGCACGTCTGATGATGTCACTCGCTCTCCGTGCAGATGCGGTAAATCAGCGTGACGATGGCAGCAATCAGAGTGGGAACCACCCAGCTGGACCAGCTGGAAGAGAACGACAGCTAGTTACCTAAACCAGTTAACTAAACCAGTTAACTAAACCAGTTAACTAAACTAAACCAGTTAACTAAACCAGTTAACTAAACTAAACCAGTTAACTAAACCAGTTAACTAAACCAGTTAGACCAACTGTTAGAGACAAAACAACTAATAGTAGTGATTATAACTAGTAGTGATGATGGTAACTACCTGGTCTCGTCCTTCACAGTGGTCACCAGTGTTTCCTGTAAAACAGAGGTCAAAGGTCATCGTCCTATCGTCCATCTTGTTTTCCAACATCTGACAACATTCCTACATTTCCCAGGATGCACCTCTGAACACCAGCTCCTCTGTATTAACTTACCTCAGGTTTGACCAGTTTTTCTCTGTCGTCCTGAAGAGATGAGAAGACGAGAAGACGAGAGAACGAGAGGACGACAGGACACACTGTTAGTTTAGAACGTTTAGACTCATGCACACACACACACACACACACACACACACACTCACACACACACACACACTCTCACACACACACTCTCACCGGGTGCACTTCTCCGATCACCATCTCACTCGCCATCTCTCTGGCGTCCCTCGAGTGTCCGACGTCCTCGAAGCTCTCGGTGGCGTTTCCTCCCGCCTGCTCCCTCAGCACCTCCTCCCCTCCAGGATGCTGAGTCGAATGAAACAAACACACTCAGTTAAATGTCGTTAAACTTTAATTAAACTTTGATTAAATTTGTTCAGAGAAACTGATCCGTGCGCTGCAGCGTGTTCAGTCTGAGCTGCGACCACCTCCACCCGACCTGTGTACACACTGACACCTGCACCGCTCACAGGTCAAAGGTCACGTCCTGGACGTTTGTCAACAGGAACGTTTATAACTAAATGATAAAATCAACTTTCTCTCAACAGAATAAACATTAACCTCAGTTAAGAAGAAAAACAGAACTTTCAGGACAGCAGCTAGGGATTTTATTTAGAAAGAGCTGGAATAAGTTGCCGTGACCCCCCCTCACCCTTTGAAGCCCCGCCCCCTCCTCACTACAATAATGGCAAGAAACAATAAACCTAATGAGTTTTATTCATTTATTTTAATTATTTAAAATTATAATTTGCAATTTAATGTAATTTAATACTGTTTGTTTTTAATCAACTTTATATATTCAGAATTTTTTACATTTCTTCAAATTAAATGTGACCAGTTGCAATTAATTTGTTTAAAAAGTTTATTAGTTTAAAAATAAAACAGTCCTTTTTTGTCCTCTCTGGTTTTCCGTACTTTAAATAAAAGTTATGTTCAGTGAAGAAACGTCAACTTTAAAGTTGTTTCTAAACTAAACTTCTGAACTAAAAGAAGAGATATTAACGTCACCTCCTCCAGGAACTTGGTCACATCGTAAACTTTGTTGTTGATGATGATCCACGTTGATTTGAACGAGTTCTGCTCCTCGATCTCCGTCAGTCTGTAGTACCTCGGTCCACCGGGACTCGGCTCCTCCTCTGCGCCCATTTGTGTCGCTGTCGACGCGGACAGGTTGATGAGTGAAGAGACGCTGAAAAACCCACCAAACTAAACCAAACGCCGACACGAGCGGGTTAAAAGCTGCGCGCGAGGTTATATAATCCCAGCAGAGTCCGCGAGCGCCGTGACTGCGCAAACACAGCGACATTTAACCCAGTTTCTGTCCCAGGGCAGAGACACGCGCCGTCAAGCTGCTCCGCGCACACAACACACTTCCTGTCTGCGTCGACAAAATAAAAGCCGCTCTGATTTCTCTGAATTAATTTAATTTGATTAATTAAAAATATACAAATTATGATATTATACAAAATATCAAGTTTTTTCTACAGTTTTTAAATAAAGTATAAAAGGGTATTTTCATCATTTCTTTAATGTTGTCAAAGATAAATTTCCCTTTAGCAGGTAAATAAAAAATATATTCTATTCTATTCTGATGTATATAATTATAAAACCATAACACTACAACTATAATATAAAGTGAAATTTCAACCTTGAAAACAGCTCATTTAATATTTAAAACATGTTAATAAAATACTTCAGACTAACAAACTAAAACAGTTACTACTAATAATATGTTGTTACACCAGATTTTATATTTTATTATTATTTAATTAGTATCATTGTGCAATATTAATAATAATTAACAATATAATTTAATTAAGTAATATTTTATCACAATTATAATATATTCAATTGTTCATGTTATTTTAATTATTTTTTCTCTGTATTTTCTTATTCTTTATTTCAATTAAGTCATTTTTATGAATTATTTTAAACCAGACAATGTTTTTTCAATGAATAAACTCAAATAATTCTGTATAAAAACTTTACAAACAGTAAATTATATCACGAGGAAATGTTGTTTATTTTTGCTTGTTTTAAAAAAAAATCAGTTTTTAATTTTTGTTGTGATTTGTTTTATTTTGAAAGTTTACAGTGTGATTTCCGGTCATCCGTGGTTGATTTCGAGCTTTTCACAATGAGTCTTCAAGGTCTGGAAGAGGAACCGCCCTCTGCCTCCTCCTAGCGCTGCTATTGGTCATCTTTTTATTTATCGTTGTCTTTGGGGCGCTGTGATTGGTCCACTGACCTGTCAATCATCAGACAACGGTGGGCGAGGACGAGGCCGAGGCTAAAGTTCACCTCAGTTCAACAACTTTCAAGGAAACAGCTTCTCACGCGAGGGCGGAGACGAGGCGCTCTCACGCAACCGAGGTTGTTTCCTACCCGATGCCGTTCATCGGGTAGTAGCCGGTGTCAACCTCAACACCCGGTTAACTTTGAAAAAGTCGTAAAATAGTGAGATGTTTCCTGCCCCAGCGCTTTCCCGCCGACTCTAAGTCAAAGATCATCTAATAGCACGTTGTGTCACTCCACAGTTCTAAGAAACACAGTCAACAGGTAAAAAATAATCAATGTAGATGAATTATTAGCTGAAATCTTTTAATTAAATGAGCCCAATATTTATTCTACACTTAATTAAATCACTTTTTCTCCATTAAAGTTTGTGTTTTTCCAATAACAATAGTAAGTACCATAATTGCAGCACATTAGCCTTAAAACTTCTATTTATGTTCCTACCACAAATTGTTGAATTCAGTCACATCATTTTCAGCTTCTAATTATGAAAACACCAAAATAGTCGCTATTTTTCTTCTTTTTAAGTTTTTTGGTTTGTTTGTGGTTGTAAATCGCATCAGAGTGAGACCTCTTCTCCGTTATCTTCCGTCTTTAGCCTAAAGAAGCTCGTTATTTTGGGAAGCTAAGTATTTCATTAAATCCGGTATTTAACGTGCTAATTCGTAAACATATTGACATGTCCTTCAACTATTTCGGTTTAATATAAGTTTTCAGTAAGTGTTGGTGACTCGATACCGACCTAAAATCTGATAAAAGCTAAATAAAACGCGAATTAGCGCAGCTAACACAGCGCTAGCTAACATAGCTAACACAGCGCTAGCTAATAGAGCTAACACAGCGCTAGCTAACATAGCTAACACAGTGCTAGCTAACAGAGCTAAGTAGCTCGCCTCTTTACCGTGATTACTCTCATATAATCGACACTTCCCTCGGTAATCACAACTATTACGGTCTAATCTAAATGTAAATAAAGTGTTGGTAACTCAGATACCAACTTTAAGTTTTAATAAAGGCGACTCAGCAACACTAGCTAACAAAGCTAATCAGCTCAGTCAAAGCGACATGAAGAGGTGAGTGAGACACATTTAAGTCTTTAATTAACTGTTCATTTTATTGTTTTTATATTAGTAAATTTATTTCTATATTTAAAGATGTTAGAAGCCACCAGAGCTAAAAATGTTGTGTTACTAAATTAATATAAAATCACATCAAAATGGCGGTCTTTATGCCGTTATAGTTTAATATATTTTTATGTCTTTAAATTCTTTATTTTATCACATTAACAGTCCAACAACCGAAGAAAATCAGTTTACACAGAAAAAAGAAGTGAACTGTTTGAAGTAACAGATCATTATTAAATTATCACTTCCTGTTGTTCAGTTTGTGGATAAATTCTCATGATTTTAAGTTGTTTAATGAGCTGATTGATTGTTTTTAGATGTTTATTTTGTCTTATAATGTGAATCACACAGTTTAGTCAAAGAGGAATTTATCCAGGAAACTGTTGAAACTTTCATTGTTTCCATTTCAAGGATTCAAGGAGCTTTATTGTCACTACATCAAGTTAGAAACATGAGGAATGAAAAGTGACCCTGAAGCTGTTTGTTCTCCCTGTCTGTCTGTCTGTCTGTGTGTGTGTGTGTGTGTGTGTGTGTGTGTGTGTGTGTGTGTGTGTGTGTGTGTGTGTGTGTTCAGGATGAGAGACTCAGGACTCCAACAGTCGCTGTTTTTCCTGGGGCTCCCAGACCTGCAGAACCTGGTGTGTCTGACTCTGCAGGACGAAGATGAGGAGGAGCCGAGGAGCAAACAGATTAAGACCTGCAGGTAAACGACACACACAGAAAATAAACAAGAGGACAAATACAAACGAGGATTCATTGATGTTTCTGTGAAACATTAACCAACATTAATGATCCACAGAAACAGTTGTAAATATATTCAATTAAAGTCTACAAATGAATAGGATGCAGGTTTTAAAGTTACACTGAAGAATCAATAATATTTTATTGATTTGTTACAACTGCACCGGTTCAAAGTCGTTAAAAGAAATATAGGTTTAAGGAGATTAAGAAAGAAATTTTCATCAAACTAATTAAAATACAGAGTTAATGCTGCATATCAAACATATATGAATATGAAAATCAATGATTCAGTTCTAATTGATCTGAATCGATTAATTGTTGCATCTTTGATTCTGAACATGTGTAAAAATGTGAAGTGGACGTCTGGTTTAAACATCTGTACTGGTCCTGTGTTACTGTATCATCAGTCAGGAGTTTGTGTGTGTGTGTGTGTGTGTGTGTGTGTGTGTGTGTGTGTGTGCGCCTCCAGGGAGCTGGTGCTGCTCTACTCTGACATCGTGGCGTCTCCTGCTCTGGACTCCTTCACTGAAATCACCGTGGTGATGGCCGTAAGACACATTCACTACAATAATTATTTACTTTGTTGCTTCGTGTTCGATCGAATCTATAAACTCAGAGTCTGTGAAGTTTGACATCTATAGAAAGTTACCTGCTGGTTGTTGTTATAAACTTCTAGTAGCTGTTTGTTTTGGTCTGAGTCGTTACAGTGGAGATGTGCAGCTCAGATACTGTGTTTGCGTGACAACACCTCCCATGCAGAGACATGAAGCTGAACAGTTCAACTGAATTCCACACATTCCCCTCACACACACACACACACACACACACATGCACATTGTTAGCCTGTGTAACATAAACATGTTGCCTCGGTCTTTGCTCCCATTCACAGAACTGATGGATGAAACCGACTCAAACAGGAAACAGTAAATATTCCACGTTTTGTAGTAAATTTAGCAAATGAAGCCATATTTGTTATGCTAACATAGCTAAGTTAGCTAACATAGCTAAATTAGCTAACGTATTGTTAGCAAACAAAGCCAAGTTTCTATGTTAACATAACCGAGTTAGCTAACACATCTATAGAAGCTTGTAGAAGAATGTAGCAGAGTTTTCTAACGTAGCTAATGTAGAGGATGAAGCATATGTTATGCTAACACAGCCAAGTTAGCTAACAGCTAGATTAGCTATTGTGGCCTAGTTTTCTAACAAAGACATTTTTCTAACGTAGCAGGGTTTACAAATGTTGCCAGTTAAGCTAATGTATCTAAGTTAAATAATGTAGCAAAGTTAGCTAATGTGGCTAAGTTAAGTAATGTAGTGATGTTAGTAAAGTCAAGTCTCTATGCTATTGTAATCAAGTTAGCTAGTGTAGCGATGTTCACTAACATTTACTGAATGAAACAATGTTTCCTATGCTAACATAGCTAAACTAGCTAATGTAGCAACGTATTCTAACAAAGCCAATTTTGATAACATAGCAGAGTTTACAAATGTAGCCAGTTTAGCTAACATAGCTAAGTTTAGTTGCAAAGTTAGCAAACAAAGTTTCCATGCTAATGTAACAAGTTAGCCTATGTAGCCAAAGTAGCTAATGTATTCAAGTTTTCTAACATATTCAAGTTACTTAATGTAGCCAAGTCAGCTACGTTAGCGATGCAGCGAAGTACACTAACGTAGCCAAAGGATATTTGTTAACTGAGACAGGTTAGCTAACGTAGCCAACTGACTCTGTTTAACTGTTTTTTCTTGCACCATAAACACGACGCAACGAACCACAAACAATCTTCAGATCAAATTAAACTAAATATCAGTTTCACTTCCTGGACCTGGTCTCAGTGAAAACGCTTCGGTTTCATGTTACAACGTTGCTGTAAAAGCCTGTTTTTCACAATAAAAGCACGGCATCGTCTGATGCAGTAAAGTCAGTTACAGGTTGTTAAGAAGCTGCTTCACCTGCATCCGAATCCTAATATTTGTCACTTACAAACATTTGTTTATTTGTAAACGATAAATATACAAATATTTGTCTCTTCCTGTCGCTGCAGATCCCGTTCTTCCAGAAAGGCGTCCTGCAGGCGTTTGGACAAGGACGCCGCCTACAGGTGCAGAGAGGAGACACACACACACACACACACACACACACTTGTTGGGTAGAAGTCGATTGACATGTTTCATCCGTGTGTGTGTGTGTGTGTGTGTGTGTGTGCAGCTGGGCTCTCCTCAGTGTGTGTTTCCAGGTGACCTGCAGCGCTGCCTGTCCTACTCTCTGGTCACCAGATTGTCTCCCAACTGGAACAAAGCAGGACTTTACCTCGTCTCTGGTACTGAGCTTCAGTTGTTGTCATTTATAACGACAGTAAAACCTGTGATGTAGCATTAGCATTAGCATTAGCATCATCACATGAGCCTCCATACGTCTGTTGATACAGTAGCGTGGTCGCGCAGATGGAGCAGTAACGAGGCAATGAGATGTCTCATTTCAAAAGATAACCACGCTAACGTTAGCTGAAGTGGCTAAACTAGCTTAGATTAGCTATGATATCTAAACTAACATAGAACTAACTAGCCAACATAGACTACTTAGCTGATGTAGCAAAGTTTGTTGAAATCAGCCAGGTTAGCTGAAGTAGCCAAATTAGCTAATATAACAGATACTAACCTCAACCTTATATTAATATAGATGTTAGCTGATGTAACAAAGTTAACAAAAGTAGGAAGGTTAACTAACATGGTCAGATTAGGTAATGTAGCCACATTAGCTAACGTAGCCACGTTAACTACCTTACCTGTGAACGTTTGAAAAGATAAAAAGTGACTTTGATCAGCTGTAGATTGTAAATAAAATATAGTAACAATCAGAACGTTCTCTGACTCCTGAACACAGATGAACACAGTGTTAGTCAGAAACAGCGCCACCACCAGGTCGGACACGTCATGAAACTGATTACAGATGATCAACAGTCAGTGTTAGAGTCCAGTCTGTAATCAGTCACTTCACAGGACGGTGGAGATTAACACGGTCAAGGCTCTGTGTGTGTGTGTGTGTGTGTGTGTGTGTGTGTGTGTGTGTGTGTGTGTGTGTGTGTGTGTGTGTGTGTGTGACATTGACCTTAGTCTGTTATAAATTAAAGTGGTGTGTGTGTTGATGTAGAAACACTTTGACTTGAAAACCTCAATGTAACAGGACAAGGACAGGACAGGATCAATCAGACTTTATCATAACTGAGTGTTGATCAGTGATTATTGATCAATGATTATTGATGTTGTGTGTGTGTGTTCTCAGGTAAAGACTTCCTGACTCAGAGCAGGAGACTCAAAGCCATCAGTGAGTTTTATTTCTCATCTTTTATCATCAAAGAACAGAAATAAACTGTTTTTATCTCTTCTTCTTCTTTTTCTTCTTCTGCTTCTTCAGTTCGTTTCACGTCCAAACAGACGTGACTCAGCTGGTCTCATGTAAACTGGAGCTCTAGTTCGCCTCCTGGTGGACAGAAGTAGTTTTACAGAAAGACTAAAAAGATCATTTGATTAAAAATGTGACAATATAAATAAATGACGATGAGTTTTATTCTCTGGTCACGATCAAGTCTCTGTCAGGGGATTCATTAGTTTGGGCTCAAATCTACTAGAAGTGACTAGTTAACTAAGTAATGAACTAACTAGTTAACTAATAACATCAATTATAAATAAACTAATTAACTACAAGTGATCTGGTTAATGAAACACAAGTTGTTCAACTTTGAATCTGATGAATGACGAGATGATGTTACTATGGGTTATATAATTGTGTGTGTGTGTGTCTCTGTGTGTGTCTGTGTCTGTGTGTGTGTGTGTTTGTGTGTGTGTGTGTGTGTGTGTGTGTGTGTGTGTGTGTGTGTGTGTGTGTGTGTGTGTGTGTGTGTGTGTGTGTGTGTGTGTGTGTGTGTGTGTGTGTGTGTGTGTGTGTGTGTGTGTGTGTGTGTGTGTCTGTGTGTGTGTGTGTGTGTGTGTGTGTGTGTGTGTGTGTGTGTGTGTGTGTGTGTGTGTGTGTGTGTGTGTGTGTGTGTGTGTGTGTGTGTGTGTGTGTGTGTGTCTGTGTGTGTGTGTGTCAGGTCTGCAGCTCAGCACCACTGAGGGTCAGCTGTGTATCAGTGTTGATGTGGACAACATCAGGCTGCCTCCAACCACAGTGAGAAAACAAACTTCACAATAAAATCATGTTTGTTTTTAACCACAGAAAATAAAACACATGTTTGTGTATGTACATAACCTGTGTATGATGTGTGTAGAGTGTGTGTTATGTATATTATATGTGTGTCTGTCTTAACGTGTATTGTGTGTGTGTATAACGTGTGTGTCTCAGCTGGAGGACTTGAACCTTCCTTCCTCCGTGTTGATGAGGTTCTGCAGTGACTCTGATGGTGTCGTTGACTCCGCCTCCATGGGCGTAGCTTGGTGGTGTCACGTCCTGCCCAGGTACTACTGATCCAGTGCAGCTGTAGCACCCCCTGCTGCACACACACACCATCACACTACAAGTGTGTGTGTGTTCACATCATCGACCTCAGTAACAAACACACTCGGCTGTTTCCTGTTTCTGATTTAAAACTTGTGATGTTTATACTGTTTGTGATAAAGACACATGTTCCTGTTTTTATATAAAAACTTAATTTGATTGTAAATATTTAATCAACATGAAGAGAAACGTTTAAAGGAGCAGGTCGTGTTGTTCTGATGGAGACCAGCAGGTGGAGCTGCTGCTCTTTGTAAATATGACAATACACACAGAGCTCAACTGTGTGTGTGTGTGTGTGTGTGTGTGTGTGTGTTCAGCATGAAGAAAGGTCAGATCATCAACATCAGTCGTCAGCTGCCCAGAGACGGACCCTTTAAGACGTATAGAGACCTGCAGCTGCACTGGAAACACCTGGTACACACACACACACACACACACGTATAACCTGTATGTATATGTGTTTAAATGTGTGTGTGTGTGTTTAGTATGGTTACAGGCTGCCGCCGCTGTCAGATGATGAGGTGGTTTACTGCAGCGTTTACTTCAGACCAGTGGGACAGAAACTCTTCACGTATCCTCAAGATGTTTAGATGTTTACTGGTTGAGTGTGTTGTTGTTGTGTTGTTGTTGTCCTCATGTGGTGGTGAGGTCTCCGTTAACGTGGTCTACTCAGATACCCACTGAGCTGTATCCGCCTGCAGCCGCCGCAGCGCTGCCCTCAGGTCGACCAGCAGGAGGCGCTGGACTCCTTCCTGTCTGACGTCAGAGACTCTTTTCACAGCGTCTGTGGTTTCCCTGCACGACTGAGTAGGAAACCCTGTTACCACACGACCAGCCTGACGGCCGCGGGATCACCTCAGGTAAACAACACAACTACTACAAACTACCACACAGCTACACAGCAACTACACAACCACCATGAAACTAACTACACAACTACAGGACTACTAAACTAACTACTACTCATGGGTTTAAAAGATGTCCATCCTCATGTGAATCAGCCTCTGAAACATTGTAGTCCAGTAATTAATTAACTAATTAGTTAATAAACTATTAATAAATCTGAATAATTTAATATTTAATGAATGTTTCATTTATCTTCATGAATCTGTGTGAACTCTGTCTTCTACATCTGGAGCTGTAAACCTGTCAGAAGACTTTACAACGGTCCTCCTCCAGGAACTCAGACCTCCACACACTCGTAAAACAACCTGCACACTGTGTGTGTGTGTGTGTGTGTGTTAGTAGAAACAGTTGGAAAATGTAGATGTGAAATAAAAGAAAGATGTTCTCATAATTTCTTCTCCACACTTCAGAGGAAATATTCTCCTCTTTACTGCTGCAAATTTATTATTGATTAGTTATTGATCTTATTTAGCCCCGCCCACTTGACTCACTGAAATGATAGTTGAATCTTCTAAGACAAACTTGTGTTTTCTCGTCAAACTGAATCATCAGTTCTGGTCTCTAATGGAGTTAATGGACTCAGCTCTGGAGGTTCAGCTGAGTCGTATATGAAACTATAAATTGTTTCAGCAGCAGCAGCAGCGGAGCAGGTTGAATTAAAGCGATCTCTCATCTGGAGAGCTCGTTACCACGCAGAGTATTTTCTTATTCACTGCTCCAGTTTGAGAAAGTGTGAATGCAGGAAAACGTCCGCTGGGATCCATCGAGTTCTCAGAGTGAAACTTAAATATTTATAGTTTCATCCATGAGAACCGATCTAAAACACGGTGACGTCGCACACGAAGACACAGCATCATCATCGTGATTAGAGGCCCCCTGAGGCTCCGCCCCCTCGGGTCACGGCTGATGATGTCATCGTCTGATGTATCATGATGTAATAAAACACAGACTGAGAATAAACTGTTTGTCCTCATCTTCTTCAGGTGGTGAACGGTGAGAACGTCAACCTGACGACCTGGTCCTCCGTCAGACCCGTCCTCACCCACCTCCCTCCTCATCCGGTCATCAAACCCTCCTTCACGTCTCTCCCCAAACCTTGTGCGTCAAACTCCCAGCAGGACGCAGCTCAGAGGATTCTGGGTAATGGATGTGGATCTGGGAGGAACCAGAGTCAGAGAGTGTCTTTCTCCTCCTCTTCCTCTTTTCGCTCAGTCGTCCAGCCAGCTTCATCCCTCACCTCCTCCTCTTCCTCAGTCCTTCCTCCTCCTTCTGTGACTCCGCCTCCTAAACTGGTTCCAGTCTTCAAGATCAATCCTTCATCACGTCATGTCAACGTGGGAGGAGGTGAGGAGAGACGGAGAGTGTCACTGCCTGTGTTTGGGAAGAACAAACCCACCGCCACCACCGCTGCTCCTCCTCCAGTCGTTCCTGGTTTCATCCGTCCAGAATCTCGACCCAGAATCAAACATTTGTCCAGTCTCAGTCCAGCATCCAGGTCCAAACCCGTCACAATCTTCCCTGCGAGACTCGACGTCAAACACAAAACCAGCATCAAGGCCGACGCTCCTCACCCTCCTCACCCTGACGTCACCAACCAGAAACCCTCAGACCGCAGAGAACAGGTGAGTCCACTTTAAAATGACCTCTGGGTTTATTACATTGAGTTCAGTCCTGTGGTCCAGCAGAGGGCGCTGTCCCTCAGCTTCACCTCCAGTGATCACAACTAAGAACTGAGACGTGGAAAAATAACGTGTCTGAGTCTGTGTGACGGTAAATTTAGGATGAATCAGTTTTCAAAGAGCAAATAGACTAGAGTCAGTCTGGACGTCATGACACGATGATGATGATGATGATGATGATGATGATGATGATGATGATGATGATGATGATGATGATGATGATGATGATGATGAAGATGATGATGATGATGATGATGATGGTGATGATGTTGGTGATGCAGGTTTGTTCACGGCAGCTTCAGTGTTAATGAACGAACAGTTTCTCCATTGACCCTCATTAAAACAGCTTCTGGTGGTTTTGCTCCATTTGTAAACTTAATTTCAAACAGAGCAACTTTTTTTGACAACTGCCTACTACTGAGGTCACGTGACCTTTATCTTTAACTTCATGTCCATCACTATTGGCACCTGCTGCTGCACTGAATCATGGGATATGTTGGAATTAGTTGAAAGTCTCCACCTGGGACGGATACGACCGACCTAGATACTGATGATGACTTAGCTACGTCAACTAAACCAGCATCATATCAGGTCAACACGTCTTTAATCTTTGTGTCAGTAACAGCTGGTGACTGTTACATCCTGTAACTTCCTGTCGTTTCAGAGAGTCGCGTTTGAGCTGAAGCCTCATAAATCCAGAGCATCAGGACGAGATGTGGACGTGGAGAAAATGGCCAGAAACAACCAGGTGATGTTCAACAGCAGCAGGTTTCCTGTCGCGTTTCAACTATTAAACCGTAAGAAAAAGAAAAGTGCAGCGGAGACCGTGGTGATGAACGTCCAGCGTTTTGTGTTGTACTGTATGAGCGATCAGGTGATGTACGGCGGCGTGTTAGTGTGACGGATGGCGTACACACACTGCCTGTCAGCCTCGGTTTCCGTACCGACGTTGCTCCGGCGGAGGGTGAGGCCGTTAAAGTGACGGATGGTGGAGCGGAGCAGATTAATAACAACATTCATCAGGTTTATGGCTTCAACCTGCAGCTTCTCTACAACAACACGTCTCTTAGTTTCTGTGTTTCACTCTTTACTGCTGAAGAGTCGACGCAGAAAACTGATGTTGAGACGTTTAAAAACCTCATGAAGCAACAGAACAAACAACCGCCAGGTGACGTAAATACCCCGGCGTGTTTCACCAGGTGGCGCTAAAACCAAACTCTACTTTACATCAGACGTTGCTACGTTAAAGGCGATGAGACAACAAACAAAGATGCGTCTACAGACTCGTTTATGTCCATCAAGTTGGTGACGGAATAAAAACTGACAAGATGTTTGTTACATTAATAAAGATCCTGTTATCACATGAATGGAAACGTTAGCAAAGAGACAACTAGCGACTGATAGCTAACGCTAACAAATGCTATTGATTAGCAGTTAGCAATTAGTTAGAGGAGTGTGTTTCGTTATGTATTGACGGTTACAGACGAGCGTGAATCAGGCTTAAGTCTCGTCTCAGGAACCAGTGATTGCTCAGAGTCGTATCCCAAATGTTTCTTTAAATGGTTTTGTTTTTATTTATTTGTTGTGTTTTTTGTTCTGTTTCCGTCCAGTTGTCCAGTGTGAAGACGTCGTCTCTGTTGTCGTGGTTGAGAGGACGAGGAGTCGTCGTCGGAGCCAAGATCAAGAAGGACGAGCTGATGCTGAAGGTCATGAGCTGCCTGGCCGAGGCCTGAGACACACACACACACACACACACACACACACACACACACACACACACACACACACACACACACACACACACACACACACACACACACACACACACACACACACACACACACACACACACACACACACACACACACACACACACACACACACACACACACACACACACACACACACACACACACACACACACACACACACACACACACACACACACACACACACACACACACACACACACACACACACACACACACACACACACACACACACACACACACACACACACACACACACACACACACACACACACACACACACACACACACACACACACACACACACACACACACACACACACACACACACACACACACACACACACACACACACACACACACACACACACACACACACACACACACACACACACACACACACACACACACACACACACACACACACACACACACACACACACACACACACACACACACACACACACACACACACACACACACACACACACACACACACACACACACACACACTCACACACACACACACACACACACACACACACACACACACACACACACACACACACACACACACACACACACACCACACACACACACACACACACACACACACACACACAGACACACACACACACACACACACACACGCACACACACACACAGGAAGTGAAGAGTCTTTGTTCAGGTTTTCGGTTCTTTACTTTCATAACTTCTGTCTGTTGAGTAAAACTTGGAGACGTTCAGTTGTTTTAAAGTTTTTCTCGTTAATTCGTTCATTTTTATTTTATTTATTCATATTTTGTTACTTTGTTTCAGTTTAATCCGGAGTTTGTTTATTCAGGTTTGTTGCTGTGGTTCAGCAGTGATCAGAGTTTTATAAATCATCTCTGAAAACATCTGGAATGTTTATTTGATTCACTGAAACCTCACACACACACACACACACACACACACACACACACACACACACACACGCGGAGCGTGACTGTGCTCGTCTGTAGGAATGTGACACCCTCCAGACATAAAACACACAAACCACGAGAAAAAACTCTGTTAAACTAAAAGATTAGATTATGTCGTTAACTAACTACCGTGGCTTATTTAGCTAATTTGGCATCTTAGCTAACTTTGTTACCATAGTAATTTAGAAACTAACCTTAGCTAACGTTGCCAATTTACTACAGGTGATTCAGCTATGTAACTTAACTTATTTAGCTAAGTTTGTCACGTCTAAGTAATGTAGTTATGTCATCTAACTTAGCTACTTTAGCTAACTTGGCTACGTTAGATAATTCAGTTAATTTGTTTACCTTGGCTTAATTAACTAATTTAATAAAGTTGTTACCTCAGTAATTAAGTAAGCAACTTTAATTGCTAGGAAACGTTAATACTTTTAGTAAGTTAAGTATTTTAAGCTGACATAGTTACTTTAGCCAACTTAGCTAATTTAGCCGCCTCAGCTGTCAGGTTACTTTGACATGTTAGCACATTTTGTAACCATAGTTATTTGGCCATGCAAGCTAATTGTTGCAAGCTCCATGCAAGCTCCTAGCTAACTGTGTTACCTTAGTCGTGCAGCTATGTTAGCTAACTTAGCTACTTTAGCTAATTTGGCTAAGTTAGCTAATTCAGTTAATTTAGATACCTTAGCTTAATTAGCTAATTTTACAACGTCATAGCTAACTTCGTTACCCTAGTAATTTAGTAAACAACCTTAGGAAACTTTAATACCTTTAATAATTTAAATATCTTAGCTATCTTAGCTATGTCAACTAAATTAATTTAGCAACCATGGCTCTAATGTAGTTACTTTAGCTACTTAGCTCACTTAGCTAATCTAGATACCTTAGCTAACTTTGATATCATAGGTAATTTAGTTATTACAGTTAAGTCAGTTACTTCACACCAACTTGGCTAATTTAGCTAACGTAGCTACTAAAGCTAACATGGTTATTTTAGTTAATTTAGTTTATTTAGCTGTGACGTGTACAACCAACGACTAGCTACTAGCTAGTACAGCTAGCTTGGCTACATATGCTACCTTAGCTAACCTTTGGTACCTTAGGTAATTTAGCTCTATAAGCTAACATAGCTACTCCAGCTTATGTGGCTAATTTAGCTCGATGGAGCTGAAAATGTTTGTAACGACTGAAAGTTTCTCTGTGTTTAGTTTGGAGTCGGACCAGATTCTCAGAGCAGCAGTTGAAAAGAAAATTATGGTCTGTACAGTTACGGTCGTATGTTTTTAGTTATAATGATGATGTGTAAACACAGTCTCCGCTGTGTGTGAGAGTGTGTGTGTGTGTGTGTGTTTTGAACAAATCCATGTCTTCCTGGGAACAAGGTTAAAAAAACTAACTAATCTTTAATGAAAACACTTAATGAGACGAGCTCATAATAAATCTGACTAATGTTTAGTTAGCAGGCTGCTGGACTCTGGTCTGGATCTAACATCCACATGTGAAACAAAACCAGGATTTTCAAAATACATGCACAAGTCTCATAGTCTGAGAATGAAGAATCAACACGTCTGAATAGGACACGTTTTATTATGAAATTTTATTTGTTATTTATGTTTAAGTCACAAAAACTATAGTCAAGATCCAGGATCAGGTCTCTGATCCAAGATCAGGTCTCTGGTCCAAGATCAGGTTTTTAATCCAGGATCAGGTCTCTGATCCAAGATCAGGTCTCTGATCCAGGATCAGGTCTCTGATCCATCGTGTCCTTCCTCAGTCTGAGTGAACACACTAATGTTTCCCACAATGCACTGTGCTCCCCCTTGTTAGGAAACTCTATCCTGAGCTGTGGGACGCTGCTGAATTCCATTAGTTTAGACACGCTGTGTGTGTGTGTGTGTGTGTGTGTGTGTGTGTGTGTGTGTGTCAGATTCCCTGTAGGTGAAATCACTGTTGGCTGTCGGTGTTTCATCGTTTCACTCTGTGAATATCAACAGGATGAAGTGTCTGAAACTGACCACTGACACACACACACACACACACTCTCTCTCTCTCTCTGCCTGTGTATGTATCAGCTGACAGGTTGGAGTGTGTAAAGAGCCTCTTCGGTGCAGACGTCAAACTGACTCAGTCTAAGTTGGTTCAGTGAAGACGTGTTAATGAATTTATTCTTTCTCATTTTAGTTCAACAAGTTTATAATCACACTTTAACCAGTTGGGGGCAGTAACATGCTGAGTTAATGACTGAAAACCTCCAATAATCCTCAGAAGAGCAACGTCACGTGACCTTTAGCTCCTCCTCCTACTGAGGTCACGTGACCTTTAGCTCCTCCTCCTACTGAGGTCTCCTCCTCCTACTGAGGTCATGTGACCTTTATCTTTAACTCCATGTCCACATCACAAACGTCACCTGCTGCTGCAATGAATCATGGGATATGTTGGATGGATATAACTGACCAGTTACTAGATACTGATGCTAACTTGGCTAATTTAGATACTTTAGCTAATTTTATTAACTTGGGTAATTTAACCTATTTAACCACCTCAGCTAATTTAGATACCATGTAATTTAGCTACTTCAGTTAACGTAGCCAGCTAATGTTAGCTTTTCAACTGAGACAGACCAGTCTCCACCTCTGACGGATACGACCAGTTACTAGATACTGATGCTAACACAGCTACATCGTAGCTTATTTAGATAGTTTAGTTAATGTAGCTTCTTCAGCTAACAAAGCTACGGTTGCTAACTTTTGCCAATTTAACTACCTTAGCTAACTCTTATACCTTAATTATGTTATTAGATATTTTTAGCCAACCTTGCTAACATTAGCTACTTTGGCTCCTTAGGTACTTTAAGCTAACTTGGCTAGTTTTCTTTAACGTGACACTGGTGTTTCCTCTGAATATTTCTGTCTCTAGAATAAATATTTAGTTTATTCAGTGAAAAACAAATTGTCCTTTAACAACTGTGTGTTCAAACCTTTTAAAGTTTGACATAAAAGACAAAGTTAACGACCAGAGAACAAACAGCAGGTTCACGTCCGTCACAGCGACTTTTATTTGAAATGTTTCAAGACGTTTTGTTTTAATTCAGGTAGAATCACATCTCAACAGTCGGTTTGTTGAATCTTTACAACAAACTTCAGTGTTTACAGCTGCACTCTGTTTTTTTTTTTTTTGTGACTGAGACAAATGAATTCAGCAGCTCTGGTTAATTTCCCTGTGGAGCTGATGGAGCAATAAGAAAAACCTGCAGCTTTCAACACATTTCTGCTTCGTAACAAACAACCTGTTATTCTGATCCATGAACAAACCAGGAAGTAGATTCATCTCTAACCAACTCGTTAACAACAGTCTCAGACCATTGACGTGAATGAGATCTGACGGCTGCTGCTTCGATCAGTCACTTTGATCTTTTACAAATATTGACTGTCAATGTTGTTGATTTATCGTTGATTTTAAGTTTCTGAGCTGGTTAAAGTGGAACGAGGCTGAAGGGAAGAACTGGAGCAGTTCAGACTGCGGCGGTTAGCGTCGCACTGACGTGTTCAGATGACGCTACGTCAGGTCAGCTAATGATGCTACGTCAGGTCAGCTAATGATGCTATGTCAGGTCAGCTAATGATGCTATGTCAGGTCAGCTAATGATGCTACATCATGTCAGCTAATGATGCTATGTCAGGTCAGCTAATGATGCTACATCATGTCAGCTAATGATGCTATGTCAGGTCAGCTAATGATGCTACATCATGTCAGCTAATGATGCTATGTCAGGTCAGCTAATGATGCTATGTCAGGTCAGCTAACGATGCTACCTCATGAAAGCTAAGCATGCTTCATCATGTCAGCTAAAGTGCTCAATCACTGCTACGTCATGTCACTTAACAATGCGGTGTCACACCAGCTAATGATGCTACATCATGTAAGCTAATGTGTTCAGACGATGCTGCGTCATGTTAGCTAGCAATGTTAAATCATGTTTACTAACGATGCTCCGTCATGTTAGCTAAAAAATGCTACATTGTTTCAGCTAATGATGCTAACTCATAAAAGTTAAGTATGCTACATTATGAAAGCTAAGCACCCTTCGTCATTTCAGCTAAATTGTTCAGCCAATGCAACATCATGCTAGCTAACAATGTTACTAACTAACAATGCGACTTCACGTCAGCTAATGCATTTAGACAATCCTGTCATGAAAGCTAACAGTGCTACATCACATAGGCTAATGATGCTATGTCATGTCAGCTAACAATGCTAAACCAATGTCAGCTAACAATGCTACACCATAGTCAGCTAATGGTGCTACGCTCTGTGAGCTAATGATGCTATGTCGTGTTAGTTAATGTTCGGACAACAGTGCGTCATGAAAGCTGACATGTTTGATCGTGTTCACACTCATCGTTTGAGTCTTTTTCTAATAAACAAAGATTTTTCAGTTAAAAATAAAACAGTTGAGTCTTTTGCTGCTGTGACAGCGTGAGCTCAACGTTTTAACCAGTTAAAAACAAGCTAATGTTAGCATTAAGGTAGATCACCATTCTGCTGCGTTAAAATGCTAATGTTAGCTAGTTGTAAACCTTTCATGTTAGCATGAAGTTGAATCCTGGTTTTTAAACAAAATGCTAAAGTTAGCATGAGGTTGGTTCCTTTGTCAGTTAAAAACAGATCAAACTGTTTAAAAAAGGAGACCTGTGGACGCTGCATTTACAATCTGTTGAACCACAGAGCAAACACACACACACACACACACACACACACACACACACAGCAACAGTTTGTGGTCTGTTGTGGCCACGAGGGGGCGGGGCTTCACTCTTTTATTGCCTAATTCCTGAATCCTCATGTGGAGAAGTTGGCGAGGCTGCAGAGACGAGAGACCCGGTCCAGATCCAGAACAAAGACTCTTTTGTTTCAGTGGGACAGAAACCAGGAGAAAGTCAGAGTGATGGATCTGCCCCAGCTAACTGTTTTATCGTGTGTGTGTGTGTGTGTGTGTGTGTGTGTGTGTGTGTGTGTTGTAGAGAACGTCTTGTCTCCAAGAGGTCAAACACTTTCAAACTGTAAATATCAGTGAAGGTTAACGGTGACAAGTCGACGCTCAACTAACACTTCAATAAAAGTTTAAAAGGTTTTAAGGTTTCGTGGTAAAGATGGCCGACAGTGCGGGCCCTAAGCCCCGCCCCCTTCATGTTACTCATTGGACTGGACTGGAGGGGTCGTAGCTAACTGGGTAGCATGTTAACGTCATTAATGAAACAAATCAAAATGAGATTAAACATTGACAAGTAAAGGAATTAATGTAAATATATGCTAATGTTAGCGTAGCATGTAGCATTAACAGCTCGTTAACAACCTGCGACGTTAACGAGCTTCGTCACGATAATTAAAGAAGCAGGTTAGTGGTTAAAAACGAGGAGGAAAATCTGTGATTAAAAATCTTCCTCAGCTTCATTCGTCTTCGTTCTTTTCATCTTTTTCTTCGTTTCTTGTGAGAAACTTCAGTTCGTCTCTTTAATATTCAGCTCGTTAGTTTCTGTGGCCTCGTTTTGGCTTCGACACAGAACATGAACACGATTTTAAACACTGTTTTTTTACATTGACTGGGATTAAATCTGTAGATTAATCAATGTTAAATTGGATCCTAATTTTAATCCTAACGTTAACTTTGTCCAGTTACGTCTGTTGACTGTTTTTTTCCGTCGTCTTCGACGTCTGACCCAGAAACTGGACCGATCTGGACCGATCTGGTCCTGGCAGCGGGTCAGGTCCAGTCCGGTCTCCAGGTTCCTGCCCTCACTGTGCCAATCTGCCGCTTTTATCCGTTGACATTTGTTGACGTCTGGGTCCTTCCTCCGGGCGATGACTTTGCTGCTTCCTTTATTGCGCAGCAGCAGCTTTTTTCTTTTCTCAGAGACGACGGAGTCGTCCCCTCGGGCTCTGAAATGGATTCACGCTCGTCTTTTATTCCTCCCTGTCCTCTCCCCTCCTGTTTATGCAGACGAATAAAAGGCAAACAAGAGGACAAAAGACTTGCTGTCAGTGGAGGACAAAGACAGAAGTCTGTGTGCTGATTGTTTAACTTCTCCTTTCACTCTCGTGTGTGTGTGTTCTCCGACTCCACCTCGGAGTGAAACCGAAGCCGCTGATGTTTCGGCCTCCGGACGTCAACGTGGACGTCATGTGACGGTGTTTGTGTCCTAAACGGGCGGAGCTCCTCACGGTTTACTTTGTGGTTCTTTCAGATGATTGAACCTGAAGTTTAAAAGTTGTTCAGGTTTTTAATCTCAGGTTAATTATTTATACTTTGTCTGACGATGAGACTGGATGTTTTCTTACAGAAATACATTTTATTAATAAGCCCCGCCCCCTTACTGTGTCCTAACCTGTAGTTAGATTTCCTCTTCTGCTAAAATGCTAATGTTAGCCAGTGCTAAACATTTCATGCTAACGTTAGCACGGAGTAACGGAGGAATTAATAAAGAATAAGTAATGACGGGTTAATGGTTTTACTTTAATTCTAATGAACCAGTAATGAAGCAGCCTGACGTGTCCAGTTTGTTTGTAACAAACGTAACGTTACGTTGTTCAAAACTGTTCGACTTCCTGGAATGAGAAGAGAAGTGTGGAGTCGTTAAGATGTGAATAAATTCATGAGAAGTTATTAACGTTGTTTTCACCTCAGAACAAAGAGAAACATCACTAACGAGCTCCGACTCTTTATTATTCATGTGATGTTTGAACTCAACGTCTCAGAGAAACGAGCCGCTTCAGGTTTTTACATCGACTCGTTTAAGACAAACTCATCTGAATAAAAATTAAACACATGAAAATAACATTAAATCAAACAGACGTGACTCTGGGTCTGGTCCTGGTCGGATCAGGGTCAGGATGAAGACCAGGTCCAGACAGACACTAATAATCCGACTCACTGGATCTGTAACGTTTCATTAAAGAAAATATAAAACTTCCTTTTTATTCAATTTAAACCTTGAAGGACTAAAGGTCCAGATCCACTGAGCTGAAAATATAAACGACATCGGACTCTGAAGAAAAACAGGTGCAGGTGGTTTTATCTGATCTGGACTCGTTGCTGAACTTCCTGCCTCCATCAGTCTGGAATGTGGAGACGTTCTGATGCAGGACACACACACACACACACAGGGTTTGGGGGTTTTCTTGTCGTCTTTCTTCATGTTTGACGTCGTTGAGACTCAGTTCAGATTAAACTCATTTATCATCAGTGAATCTGATGTGGTTTTATTTCTACATACCCACTGATCGATCTGTCTGAACTGATCCTGGTTCAGTTCAGCAGCTGCAACATAATAAATGAACTGACTAATAAAAAGGAGCCTCAGACTTCATCCTGACGAACGTGGTCTCGTCCGTCAGGAGAATGTAATGAATGTTCAGCAGCGACGCTGATTAATTAAAGACCCCGGAGGAAGCTGAACTCTGCCGTTAATGAAGAGACGCAGCAGATGAAAGTCGCAGCCTGAAGCGTCCTCTCTGGATTCGTGGTGATAAAAACTCTTTAACTGTAGATCAGAGACGCCGCCGCCGATGTTCATCCATCTCTGACGAACAGGAGACGCTTCAGTCCACGTTCACCAGGATCTGCCTCAGGTTTCTGGGTGAATCAGTAAAACAGCCAGTAAAAATAAGATCAGCTACGTGTTTTATTGGATTGTTGAGACCTGATTTATCTCAATTCAACTTTTCTAAAAGAAAATGTTTTATTGCAACAAAGTTGTGGGAACAGTCATGTAATTCTTCACTGATCCTCATGAGAAACGTACTGATGCTGCTTCCTTTAGAGGTCGGAGGTCGGACACAAAACGTTTCCGAGTGGGATGAAAACATTCAGGCGGAGACGTGGGACCAGATCGAGGAGGTTCTGACCTGCGACGAAACCGTCGAGTTGTTTCTGTTTCTGCGTTCAGGACGATGAACCTGAGTGAACAGCAGGAGGCGCTAGAGAGGCAGCGACACGTCACGACACGTTCACCTCAACGGTTCACACATCGCAGCGCCTGTCGCACCTTTCCTCAACCAGACCTCCAGGATTTAACCACGTTACCATGACAACCGCTAACACTAATCAGCCAGTCAGCGTGAGGTTCCTCGGGTCTTTGTGACACTTTAAACAATAACTAGATTAAATCAGACTCTTCTTTTCCTGAGTCACGACTCCTTTGGCCTCAGTTTTTTGCAGTAAATGTTTCACTTTGATGTTTTTATTAAATCGAAACGTGATCACATCGATCAACAGGAGATCAACACTTCCTCATTCATCATTACTGTCTCTGTTCCTGGACACAAACAAGAGCAAGACAAAGAACCGAGTTGTTTTAATTCAGAGGTTTAAAGTCTTGACGTTGTGGTGAAACTCGACTCCGTCGGGCGTCGGAGGCCTCGTCTCTGAGGTGAAGCGGAGCTGGAGGCGACTGTAACGTTACACCGACAGTTACTTTGACCTCTTGACCTCTTGGGGAGTTCAGGAGTCAGGAGAGGTCATCGTGTTGCTACGCTTCTCTGCTTCCTAAAGGACTTTGTAAAGCGGAGACTCCGAGGATCCGCGGGACCACATCCAGGTCTTTAAAGAGCTGGTTTGATCAGGAATCAGGAGGAAAGTCTCTGATTCCTTCACAGCTGGAAACTGTAAACATCTGTCACCTCATCAGACGTCGTTAACCTGAGGTCTCTTTATTAGAACCAGGAGGTCTGGAGTCCACCATCTGGTCTCTGGAGTCTGGTTGAATCTGGTCTGGTTGATCCTGGTCTAGTTGATCGTGGTCTAGTTGATCCTGGTCTAGTGGACCCTGGTCTAGTGATCCTGGTCTAGTGGACCCTGGTCTAGCAGAGTCCGGTGTGTTTCCTCCTCCGTCACTAAACGTTTTCTCTGTAACAGTAGAAAGTCTCTGAGTGTTTTATGATCCAGTTTGATCCAGTTCAGGTCCACGTCATCGAGTCCGATCGGAGCTGGTTCCAGTCAGCGACAGGAAACGTGGATCGTGACATGTTTCAGTTTCACGGTGATCAGACTGTCGTCGTCGTTGTTGATGTCGTTGTTGTTGTTGTCGTTGTTGTTGATGTCGTTGTTGTTGTCGTTGTTGTTGATGTCGTTGTTGTTGTCGTTGTTGTTGATGTCGTTGTTGTTGTCGTTGTTGTCGTTGTTGTTGTCGTCGTTGTTATTGTTGTCGTTGTTGTTGTCGTTGTTGTTGTTGTTGTTGTTGTTGTTGTTGTTGTTGTCGTCGTTGTTGTTGATGTCGTTGTTGTTGTTGTCGTTGTTGTTGATGTTGTTGTTGTTGTTGTTGTTGATGTCGTTGTTGTTGTCGTTGTTGTCGTTGTTGTTGTCGTCGTTGTTATTGTTGTCGTTGTTGTTGTTGTTGTTGTTGTTGTTGTTGTCGTTGTTGTCGTTGTTGTCGTTGTTGTTGTTGTCGTTGTTGTCGTTGTTGTTGTTGTCGTTGTTGTTGTCGTTGTCGTTGTTGTTGTCGTTGTTGTTGTTGTCGTCGTTGTCGTTGTTGTCGTTGTTGTTGTTGTCGTTGTTGTTGTTGTCGTTGTCGTTGTTGTTGTTGTTGTTGTCGTCGTTGTTGTTGTTGTTGTCGTTGTTGTCGTTGTTGTTTCTCTTTCTGTGGTCCTCAGTGATCCTGGTCTCAGTGACAACATCAGTTCACATGAAGGTTAAAAACAAAACGTGACGAGCTGCTGCAGGTTTGTCTCAAATCATCAGGTTTTTTTTCTCCGGGTCTTTTCTACAAACTGATGAACCAGTGTTGTCATGGTAACGTAGTACTAACACTTCACTGGTGTACTTCAGTATCTGTACTTTACGACAGTAGTTTTAATTGTGTCAACTGACTTCGTAGCGTCTGTTCTTCTGTGTCCAGTGAGACTTGATGAAACTAGTTTTATATATTTTAGTTTCATTTGTAGTAACTGAGATAAATAGAAGAAATGAAGAACCAGAAGGATTTGACCTGAAAGAGTTTTTATAACAACTTTAAAGACGGTGAATTATAGAGAAGAACGTGACACATGTACATGTAAACACACACACACACACACACACACACTGACCCTCCTCCTCTTTGTCTTTGAAGTCTCCTGCTCTGTGATCAGAGAAGCAGTAACAACTGCAGCCAGATGGCAGGAAACTGATCACATGTTAGAAACGCCTCATGGTATGTCAGAGGCTGCCTGGAACGGAGTGTGTGTGTGTGTGTGTGTGTGTGTGTGTGTGTCTCACATGTTTGAACTCTGAGTCTCTGATTGTTCCTGAAACAGAAACAGTCGATCGTCTTGTTTTATATTTAAAGACGTTTTAATGACTCGACTCAACGTCCAGCGTGAAAACATTTTCTCAGCGGTCGTGGGCGTCGATGAAGCTCCTCTCTTCAGAGTTTATTGCTCCCGGTTGAGACTTAACACAGTGTGAAATTAGTTTTTGGAGAACAGAACCAATGTGCCGTTTTAACACCTTTTATCTGGTGTTGTTTAATTGAACTGGAGCGCTCAGTGAACCGCGCTGCACCGTCAATTTATTACAAAGTTAACAACAACAACACACTGAAAACTTCACTCAGACTAAATCACATGGTGTCGTGTCCATTAGAGCCACAGACGCAGAGAATGATGAATTATGTATTCGTCCTTCTCTAACGTCCAGTCAGTTGAACTAGATTCAGCTCACGTCCGCTGCACCGAGGAGGTGACTCAGTCTCTGGGTCCGGACATAAAATAGTGAAGATGTATCTGGATCCAGTCGAGGGAAGCGATAAAATATGTGGAAGAAATTAGCACTAAACATTCTGGCAGCGGTTGGTTGTGGTAATGAGCTGTGGAGCGACCGTACTGACTTCAGATGAACAGACTTCATAAATCACAGGACCGTGTTGTCAGAGTCACGTGACAGAAACAGACGAACTGACGATTAGTAAAACATCAGACTCTATGACTCAAACCTGATCTGAACCCAGGTCAAACTCCCCTCAACAGATATGTTACGTTGGTTGAAGTAATATCCAGTTTAACGTCTTTTGTTTTCACAACCAAATAGTTAACAATGAAAGTAAATGGGGCAGTCAGCCAAACGTATCTAAACTGTCATTTTTTAACCACTAATAAAGCTCAAAATATCACTTCACTTCAGCAGTAGCATGAATAGGGTCCCTACACATAAACTGAAGTACTGATAACTTAGTAAGTGAACCAGAGTTTATTAAAAACACTGTTTTACAAGACTTACCCAACGTCTGGTTTTATAACAACTGGTGATGAAGGTTGTTCCACATCAGCAGATTCATCATTTTCCTCTTCGCTCTTACTTGATTTCTTATTCACGTACTAAATATCATGAACATCTTGTTCATGGTGAATCAGACTCTGGTTCAGACGTCGTCACTTTAAATTGATCATAGTTGATCAGTTAATGAGATAAATTATTTATCATCTGGTCAAACGATGAAAAATCAGAATCAGACCAGAAAATTTACAGTCACTGCATCTGTAGTTATTGTGAACATAAAGTATAAACGTCTGTTTTGAGTTTATCATCATGTCGACATGTGGAACCAGTTAAAAGTTAACTGATGTGGTGGCGCTGAGGCCGCGGTCCAACGTGTCTACGTCCTGTCTTACTGATGTCAACCTGTCCACTACCAGCTTCCTCTGTGGTGAAACTAAACTGAAGTGATTAGATGTTTGTGTAAAAGTAGGTGTGGCCCTGCAGACTTTGTTTTTCCTCTCAGGGATTAATGAAGATCAGCTTCTCTTGGCTCCTCCAGTGGCAGCTGGAAACATCACATATCAGTAAACCAGATGCAGATGCAGCTCTGATTTCTGCTCGTTTGAAGCCAAACGTCGTCTTTTTTCCCAAAGCAGTTTAAAACCAGGGCGCTCCCTCTTTATTATTCATGTCCGTTGAAGCTGATGTGTGTCGTTTCGAGGCAGGTTGGGTTTGTAAACCTGGAACGATGAAGGAACGTTCAGAGAAACGACATGTGAAGCGATCTCATCCTAAAGAGAGATTAAGTAACATGTAACCTGTCGTAAGATGAATTCATTTTGGCAAACGTGAAGAATTCCAGCTGCAGAGACCGAACTTGTTCGCTCCTGCACGAAACCGTACGAGTTCAGACTGGAAAGAGAAATCTCTGCTCCGTGAAACGTTAAGTAGAAGTTAAATCACAGAAAAAACAACCAGACGAGGTGTTGGTGAGCAGGTGTTTTGTCTCCAACTCTGAGTTTAATGATTCACATCTGATGTTGAATGTTTTTAAACCTGAGGAGACGTTAATGATCCGTGACGCTGTGTAACAACACTGAGCTTGTTGAAGTCGTCCTTTAATCTGCTGCTCCGTCTTTTATTGAAGCTCATTTGTAAACTAGTTTGTTCTGCAACAATTAACGATCGGCGACGCCTCGGTTCATCGGGTCAGAAGGTTTCCAGATAAAACTTTTACAGCAACAGAAAGTTGATGCTGAACAGTTTAAGTAAACTTTGTCCGACTGTCTGTCTGAACATTTAACTACGATGCGTCGATATTATCGAGTACAAACGCTGCCTCTACTCAACGGGAAGAAGTGGAGAGGAAACCCCGTCATCCTCAAGTCCAAACTGGAGAACTTCTCCTCCTACGAACCTCTGGGGATCCTGGACTACCAGGTGACGTCTGTGCTCTGCTGGTTATTGTTTATCCAGAGCAGCTCGGTCAAGGTTTTAATCTTTACTCTTCTGTTCAACAGGACACAGCAGAGGAGCTCTCTCCTCTCGATGTGGTTTTCTACGCCACCATGGAAGTGAGTCCTTTCTGACTAGAGTCACAACCTGCAGCCTTCACTGTCTTCTGGCTACAAAACTACACAAACATCATCATTTCCACTTCCCGTTCAGGTACGAAACTCCCTCGTACGAAGTCACATCAGACCTGTGGTACCTCAGACCAGGACGAGGTCTAACAGAAGAACCACCACCATCCAGTTCTGAGTCTGGACCTGAATCATCAAGACTCAAGACTTCCAGGAGGTGACTGAGGACTAGTTGTTCCTCTGTGTCTAAAGGTCTCAGACCTCGGGGTCGAACAAGTCTGGATCCTCCTGGACGATGTGGACCTGGACCTGGATCAGAGACCTGGACTGTAACACCTAAAAACCTGTTGTTAAACTGGATCTGGTCTTGAATCTGACGTGAACTAGAACGACGCTGCCTCTCAGACTCAGCAGAGACTCAGTGACTCAGACTGACTGTTGGATCAGGATCAGGATCAGGATCAGGATCAGGATCTTCTCAGAGAGAAACATCGAGTTCACATCACAAAGACAGAAGACGAAGTGACTGAACGGTTTGTAAAGTTTCTGTTCAACAAACTCTGAGTTGAAACTAAAATGTGTTTTAGTTTAGTTTAGTCTGACCAGTGTTTTCATGCTGAGTTGAGGTTTAACGTTGACGACTCGAGACCAGGCGGTGGCTTCACGTGTCCACGGTTTCTACAGTTTCTATAAAAGACGAAGCGTCCGATTAAAATCACATCAGGAAACATAGAAAACACCTGGTGATGTTGTAACGTTGAGGAAAACGAACCCGACTTGTTTATGACTTTGAGTCTGAGTCAGTTGCTGAAGTGTCAACGTTAAACATTTAACGTTGTTTTATAACCTGAGTCAGCAGCTCTACGATGAGCTAGTCGGATAACGGCTAATGGCTAAGAGCTAACAGCTAGCAGCTAATGACTAGCAGCTAACAGCTAAGAGCTAACAGCTAAAAGCTAACTGCTAACAGCTAACTGCTAACAGCTAACTGCTAAAAGCTAACTGCTAACTCCATTCTTTGAGTTCCGTTGTCAAAGAAACTCACACCACATTAGTCCGTCTTCAGTCTCAGATCCTGGATCAGGTCTCAGCGGCAGCATCAAGGTAGTCCAGGTCCAGGTCCTCGTGGTTCCCAGACCTGATGAGATTATAATCTCTGCAGGATGTTCAGGGTCGACCTGGAGGTTTCTAAAACTTCCCGTCAGTCACGTGTCTTAGGCCGTGATTGGACCACAGACCCTAGACTCTAGACCCTAGACCGTAGACCATGGACTCTAGACCCTAGACCGTAGACCATGGACTGTAGACTCTAGACCCTAGACCGTAGACCATGGACTGTAGACTCTAGACCCTAGACCGTCTGTGGTAAACCAGTCCTGTCCTGTAGATTAACATCAGTTTCATGTTAAACTGGATCAGATTTCTCTCATATCTTTGTTTTGTAAAGTGAAGGTTTCGGTCTATGATCCGACGTCGTCTCTGACATGTTGTGTCTACTCTCCTGCTGCTTGTCTCAGTTTCACTCTTCATTTCCTCAGAAACACTGAAACTCAATCTGCTGCAGGTGGAAAATAAAGACCCGTGTTAGTGTCGACAGCAGAAACGCTGCAACGCTGCTGCTGTTTTTCTGTCTTTGTGTTCAAACATCTTGATCTGAGCTGGATCCTGACGATGGAGATCTGATGTTTCTACTGAAGAAACAACAGTTCATCAGAGCCGATCTGTCTGAGCCCGATGATGATGATGATGATGATGATGATGGTGGTGTCGATCGCAGCACGTTAAGAAAAGCTGAAGCAGCGTCTGGTGTTTTGAGAAGCAGCTGGAGCAGATCAGCAGCGGCGAGGTTTGTTTATGTTTCAGACACTTTACACTGAGAATAAAACCACAGAGCTGAACAAACCAGAGACCTGGACCAGAGACCTGGACCAGAGACCTGGACCGTCTGAGTCCAATGGCTGCAATGTTATTTCAGCTTCACGTGGACGTCGTCATGTACGACAGCGTATTGGGGTCAACTAGAAACATGTTTTCTAGAGAGAGAGTAACATTCTGAGAAAAAACTTAGATAATTGTGATGTTATAAAGTCGCAAATTTGCAAGTTTTTTTTCCTCAAATTTGTGACAAGAGTTAATGATCATCTTTCCACTCATTTTAACGATTACGATAGATGATAGCTTCTGCGATAATCGTAGTCCTCGAACCGACAGATCAAACTTTATTTAAGGCAACGTTGAACGTGAACGTTGACGTTAATAGTGAAACAGGACCAGTTCTACATACCAGACCGCTCCTGATTCACGTTGTTCATGTCACTACGCAAATAGTCCCGTCACTTATCTCCATAACAAACATTCGTTGCTAAGCAGCGTCAGCTGATCGATGGCGGCTACTACAGCTGATCTGACAAACGTCTGATCTGCTTCGTGTCGTTCATCAGTCTTATTCCACGAGAACGACCACAACGTTATCCATGACATGAAAAAAACTAGCAAATTTGCGATTTTATAACGTCACAAATATCCCAGTTTATTTCTCGTACATATGTGACTTTTCCTCAGATATTAGCCCTGATGCGTCGTCACAGTCGTGTTTCCATCGGCAGCAGCGGAAACATTAAAACATTTGTAAATGTTCGACACTAGAAGGCGACGTCACCAAAACAGCTCATCACAGTCAAAAAAACAAACTTGTTTTATCTGAAACTCACAATCACATGATCATCTGATCAATCTCTGCTTCCTGTTTCCTCTGGTTTTATTCTGAAGGTCCAGACAGGAAGTTGTGTTTCAGTTGATGTGGAGTCTGTTGTAGCGACAGTAGCTGCTGTTAGCATGCTAGCTGCTGACAGCTAACAATACACTATGTTAGCTAAATTTGCTACATGGAAATATTTTGCTATATTAGTTAATTTGGCTACTTAAGCTAGCTTTGGTACAGCTCATCCTGGAGATGCTAACCAGCTAGCTGTTGCTAGCCTACAGTTAGCTCCTAGCTGCCAACAGCTAACAACAGGCTGGTTATCAGAGACTGACCTGGGATCAGATCAGACTGACTGAGACCTGGTCCAGGACTTCATCAGAGACCTGGACCAGGAGGAACCACACGGTAAAACTGGTCGTCATTTATTTAATGATTCATCTAAACATATGAAAACAAACATCAGTTACATTGGGTTTGTTGAGTCCTGCCCCCTAGTGGACCAGAGAGTCACTACACATCCACTGATTCAACCGCAGCTGGAAACACTGAAATAAATTAGGCTAACGTTTCCCCCCGCTTCAAGTCTTTATGCTAAGCTAAGCTAACGGGATCAGATTCTGAAGTTTTAGAGTCGATGTTTTTATGTTTTATTTCCTCTTTTTTTGGGAATAAAACTGTTAAATTTAGCAGCTTTGGTCCGACATCAGTCGTCTGAATCAGTTTAAAATCAAACATTAATGATGTTTCTACTTCATGGACACAAACGTCTCCGTTCTACTGTCTCTCTTCAAACGAGAGAGTTTTGTCTGTTTTTTAAATCTCACTGAGACTAACTGGTTTAGTAAAGAAATAAAATAAATCAGAGAGGATCCACGTACACAGGATCCAGAGTATAATCCTCTGACGGTGGCGGCGAGTCGTCCAGAGATGAAGCAGCAGCAGGCGATGGACCAGGACCGGATCCAGGACCTGGACCTGATCCTGAACGTGTCTCAGTCTCGTTGTTTCTGGCGTCGACTCAAAGTTCCTCCGACGTGTAAACGAGGTTTTTGTTTTGTGAGTCAGAAGTTCAGCGCCGTGTGGACGTGGCTCTTCTCCTCCACCGAGTCTCCTCCTTCTCCTGAAGCTCCTCCCTCGTTGAGGAGGCGAGTCAGGATGTTGAGGAGACGCTGGTGGACGTCTCTGCCTCCTCGTCGTCCTCCTCCTCCGTCCTCCTCTCGTTCCTCTTCACCTCCTTCTGTTTCTGAACACTCCTGCACCGCCCGCTGCAGCTCCACCTGCTCAGAGTAAAACAACCACGGTGTAATTCTCTCTAGCGCCGCCATGTTGTCGGCAGTCGATGGACGAACGAGACGTAAACGTAAGATCGGTCCCAGACGTCAACGGTTACTTCACTGTCTGTGTCAAACATCAGTGACAATAGTTTGTAAAAAGTGTTTAAATATCAACAAACAAGAACGGATCAGTTTGATTTTACCAGCGAGTCATGACATCACCTGGTGCTACATGTTAGCGATGCTACATGTTAGCGATGCTACATGTCAGCGATGCTACATGTTAGCGATACTACGTGTTAGCGATGCTACGTGTTAGTGATGCTACGTGTTAGTGATGCTACGTGTTAGCGATGCTACGTGTTAGCGATACTACGTGTTAGCGATACTACGTGTTAGCGATGCTACGTGTTAGTGATGCTACGTGTTAGTGATGCTACGTGTGAGCGATGCTACGTGTTAGCGATGCTACGTGTTAGCGATGCTACGTGTTAGCGATGCTACGTGTTAGCTATAAGCAGTATTTGTGTTGTAATTTAAAATGTTTGTGTTGTATTTTTAGTTCAGTTCTTCACTTGTTTTCAAGAGACGGCAGCTGAACTTCAGTGATGTGACTGATTCTGTTTATCTTCTTGAGCCTCGAGTTCACTGAGGAGAAGATCCAGGACATTCAGTTTGTATCAGTTCATGTCACTGATGTTTTTCCTGCCAAAAGTGGAAACTTGTCCATCGTTTCCTGGACAGTGACTGACGGCTCAGAAACACACACCGGAGCGTCTGTGTACGACCGGTGTGTGTCGCTATTTTAGTACAAAATTTTTATGAATTATTATCAAGTGAAATTTGACACAAACAGTGACGTAAACATTCACTGGACTCGTTACTGAGACGTTGGGTAAGTCTTGTAAAACAGTGTTTTAATAAACTCTGGTTCACTTACTAAGTTATCAGTACTTCAGTTTATGTGTAGGGACCCTATTCATGCTACTGCTGAAGTGAAGTGATATTTTGAGCTTTATTAGTGGTTAAAAAATGACAATTTAGATACGTTTGGCTGACTGCCCCATTTACTTTCATTGTTAACTATTTGGTTGTGAAAACAAAAGACGTTGAACTGGATATTACTTCAACCAACGTAACATATCTGTTGAGGGGAGTTTGACTGGTTGTCGTGGTGATAAAGACTTGGTCACTTTAACTGATTAATATAATATAATATAATATAATATGTCTCACCTGTAGAGGGAGTCCTGCTTTGGCCCCGAGAAGAGTGGGAGAAAACCACGGCTTGAAAATCTTCTCACAGATCACCTGAAGACGAGGAGATGAAGATGATGAAGATGAGAAATAAAGAGAAGAGAAGAAGAAAGAAAATGAGCAGAAAGATTGAAACGGAAACGAGTAAAAGATGAAAGAAGAGAAGAAGTGATGACGGTGGTTTTTATCTGCTCCATTATACAGATGACACCTCACTGTTCATCACACACATTAAAACACAATGGCTCCTTTCTGTGATGACTGACAGGTGGAAGGTCAGCGGAGGTCGCGTCCAGACGGACCAATGGGAGCGCAGCGTGTCATCACTCGTCTTCTTCTTCAGGTTGTCGTGTTTGTGCGTCGTCGCCAGAACAAAACCGCTTCAGCTGCGTCTCATATTTTCACGTCGTCTCCTCCGATGTCGCTCGTATCTGATATCATATGACACGTGATACCGCGGTCGTCACGGCGATGACGGAGTCGTCACGGCAACGATGGAGACGACGGAGACGTCCGGACGTTTGGTCCAGACGACGTCTCAACGCTTCACTATGATGATGATGATGTTAATAATATAAAATAATAATCATAATAAATTATTATTAATAATATAATTTATAACAATATTGTTGTTGTTATTAAACCAATCTAATGATATAATAATAAAACTAATATAATGTTAATAATTAGAATAATCATTTATTTCTATTATTAACAACAACATCTGTTTTCAATATTATAATAAAATAAACTAAATGTCAAATCAATAAATACATTTAATAAATAATTATTTAATAATTGTAACTGAAACTTTTCATTTTCTGTTTATTATTTATGATAAATGAAAATAATCACATATAATTATTAGATGATAATGAATAACAACAAGATATAATTATTATAATTATTATTAAAAATGTATAAAATAATGATGTGAAATATAATTATTCATGTTTATAATTAAAGGGTTAAAATCCTGTTAAAACATAAATTAATCTGAGTTTTAATTAGAGAATAAAATTACATTTTTATTTCATAAACTAAAGTTTAATTGGTAAAAAAAGATAAATGATAATAAAAGTTTAAATGAGTTGGTTGATTATTAAATTTCAATATTATTATTATTATTTTACCTGATAAGTTTCATATTTCTGTTTATTTCTAAAACATCTGGACGTTGATTCTTCAGAAACAAACTTTCAATAAATTTTAAAAAGAGAAAAAGTGAAACTCGTGTTTGTAACAGAAACAAAAATGATTTTGTTTCTGATAATTATTATTATAATAAACTATAAAAATTATTATCAACTATCACATCAACAACTTTAAATTAAAGTTTCAGATAAAAGGTGAATAAAGATAAAACTGAGATTTAATTAAAAAGTTAAATTATAATTTTAATCAAAGAATAAAATAAAAGTTCATTTATTTCCAGTCGATGAAATAAAACATGTTGATTTCAAATGTTTTTTTATTAATAAATTACTTATTGTGATAAGATGAAATAATTTAATGTGAATAAAGTTAAATTATAGTGTCATCATTTGAACTTGTTATATACAATAATTAATATTTTATTCTATAATAATTAACATCATCATCAGGATGAATGAACAGTTGTTATAATATTGACATTATAATATAGAATCATATTTATATTCAGATAAATTCTTCAATCGACTGAAACGTTTTGTTCAATAAACCAACGTTTGAAACAAATGATGAGAAATGAAACTAAACAACAATGATCAAATTAAACATGTTTCATTTTCATTCCTCGTCACAGGAAAACGTTGAGTTTTTATTCTAATTATTATTTTAATTTAAAGTGAGAACGTGTCGTTCAGCTCAGACGGGATCAATTAATATGAAACAATTTTATTCTGTTAAAGAATAAAACAGAAGAACGACACAGGTGGAAAAACGTACTGATGGTGGTGAAAGACGGTTCATCTGACCTGCAGACTGCTGTTAGTGTTAGTTAGTATCAGTTAGTGTTAGTTAGTATCAGTTAATGTTAGTTAGTATCAGTTAATGTTAGTGTTAGTTAGTATCAGTTAATGTTAGTTAGTATCAGTTAGTGTTAGTTAGTATCAGTTAATGTTAGTATCAGTTAATGTTAGTTAGTATCAGTTAGTGTTAGTTAGTATCAGTTAATGTTAGTATCAGTTAGTGTTAGTTAGTATCAGTTAGTGTTAGTTGTATTAGTGTGAGTATATAAAGAGCGTCTAACCTGCAGGTTGCTGTTCCTGCGTCGAGCGCTGCAGCGTCGTCGGTTCATGTTACAACGAGACGAACAGTCGAAGAAGTTACAGTCGTCATCGCTGCTGCAGTTCTGGTCCAGGATGTCTCTCATCTTTGGCTCGAAGAACGCCATGTCCACGTCGATGGCTACCACCTGAACAACAAACAATAAACAACAAACAGTAAACAACAAACAGTAAACAACAGCCATGTCCACGTCGATGGCTACCACCTGAACAACAACAAACAACAACAACATTTCAGCTCTGATCACGGTGGTGTTTGCAGTGAAGCTGCTGGTTCAGGATCCAGGTCCAGGTCCAGGTCCAGGTCCAGGTCCAGGTCCAGGTCCTAGGTGAGACCTGATCCTCTGAAACTTTTCATTTCTCTGGTTTTGTTTCTGACACAAACTTCTTCTTCTTTCTGTTTAATCATTAAAACATAAATCAACTGATATTTTCCTTTAAATTATTATATTTAATTATATTTAATTAAATAATTAAAATAATTCTTTCAAATTATGAATATGAAAACTAAATTAATTAAATTAATTTAGTTAATTAAATCAGTTCAATTTATTAAAGTGTCTGAATCCGTCAGTTTCTACTAAAGAAATAAAACTTTACAAACATCTTTTATTCTTCAAAGTAAAAAATAAAAACTTTATTGACTTATTGACTTAGTCACAATGTTTGATTTATCAGGTTGTTTATCAACAAAAATCAGTGTTTTCGTTCACAACTATGATGGTATTGACCAGTAATTAGCTGTGTTTCTCTGAACATGGAGCTGGTGAGATCAGCGGCTCCATGTTGAGACACAGATAAATATGATCCTGACCCGTCTGGTCTCTACCTCAGAAACTAAAACTGCTTTTTAAACGAGGTTAGTGAACTTACATCACGACTGAGCTGCACTTTCTGTTTCACATCTTAAAGAAAAACCTCACGTAACGGAGCGTCCGCCCTCTGATCTCCATCTCCACTTCCTCTAATGGCTTTTCCTTTATCTCCGCTCTGCCTGCGTCGCTTTCATCCCCTCGTTTCATTATAGGAGGAGAAACCGGCTCCTCAGACCGAATCTAACCGGCGCTGACACTCACCGTCAGGTCTCTCCTGATGGCGAAGTTCTCCGGTTTGATGTCACACAGGTGCAGTTTGTGGGTGAAGTCGTTGTCAAAGTGCCAGACCATGTCGAGGAAACTGAGGGCGATGCGGTGCACCATCTCCCTGGCGGTCCACCTGCCACGTGGACCCGTCTGGTCCTGGTTCAACCCTTGAGACTCAGAGACGACCACCTCCTCCAGGGAGAAGATGTTCTGGTCCCAGGCGTGTCCCGCTGACAGGTACTCCACGGCGTAGAAGTGACCGCAGGAGCCCAACACCTTGGCCACGTGGACGCTGAGGTCCTGCAGGACCCTGGAGGACGGAGACACGAGGAAAGACACAGCAGACGTCAGTCACCTTCTCCCTCTACTGACGTATCGACACTTCGGTCTTTGTTGAACCGGTTGGTTCAACGGTTGGTTCAACATTAACGTTTCAACGTTAGCATCAGCTGCTGTTTACTTATGAAATGAGGAGTCTAAGTCACGTCCATCTACCTCTGATCGTAAACATGATGAACCAGAGTCAACGCGGATAAATGATGTTCTGGTCCAGGTTGAAACGTGTCCTGGTTTTAACATGTGATGTTAGTGAATGTTAAAGATAATGTTTGACATGGAGAGAGTCTGTTTAGTGACAGGCAGCAAACGTTACTGTAGGTTTAGTGTGAGACCACGTAGCGACTACAACGCTGGTCTGGCTACATTTACGTCACCGTCAAACTCTGACGCTAACGTTAGCTTAACAGCAGCTACGCTAACCTGGGAAAATATCTGACCTGGTCAGTTTTATCACCTGCTCCTCGTTCTCTCTTCAGCCGGGAAGAAACTGTGACGTGACGTCACCGACCAGACTGGTTGGTTTGTAGTCGAACCAGTTAAATCAACAATTACACCACAAACATGGTCTTGACTCACTAATAGTTTCATTTAAATTAACATACAGGACGTGTGTGATCCAGGGTAGAAGTCAGAGTGGATCAGAAATAAGGACCCGGTAGGTCGACCTGAAGAGCCGTGACAGGCTCCTGTAGGTCTGATAGTTTCACACTTGAAGTTTTTCAGCATCAAACTAAAACACCAACAACGGTCGAAGAAACAATCCAGTTACTTGATGATCCTCTGAGTTTCCACGTGGCAGCAACATGAGGATCATAAATCTGGATTTTGGGGGTTCAGGAGACGTCAGTCAGCAAGACCAGTCCCAGCGTGTTTCTCTGGCGGTCCGGTGATCCGTCTGATCCAGGGTCAGGTCTCAGTGGAGCAGCAGGTCAACCAGGTCCAGCTCCTCTTGGAGGATCCTGAGTTTTTCCCAGACCAGGCTGAATAAATAATGCGAGCAGTGAGTTCTGGTTCGACCTTGATCGGTGAAGGAGCCGCAGCTGCAGACGCCCGGAGACAGAAACTTAATCCCACGACCGCAGGTGAAGGTTGGAACGAAGAGAGAATGAAAAATGTGCACGATGGAAACAGAAGCGGTGGTTTTGACTGAAATGTGTCCAGTTTGATTGTGTCACCGTGAGACGAGTGATGCAGAACAGACCCGTGTATCAACACCGTTAATGAGCCGTCGCTGGTGAGTTTTATTATTTCACTGAAGAAAAAGACTGTGATGTGCTTCAGCTGCAGACTGTTACAGACCAGTTATTCCTCTTATCTCGCTCTCAAACAGACACTCACTTCTGTTTTGTATAAAGTCCTTGTGTCTGCAGCCGACTGATAAGCTGCAGCTCAGGTCACCTCGCCTGCTTTATTTTTAGTTTTTGTGTCTGGGTCCTCGACCAAACTGACTCAAGTCCGGTGTTTGTTCCTTCTTGTCCTTCAGCTCGGCTGAAGTCCAGTCAGTCACATATTTATCTAGTACTAAAGTCACAGTGAATATTCATGGTCTCCAGGTGATGAACCTTCGTCTTATTACAGTTTTATTTCTGCTCATTTTAAATCTTACATCTGTATTTTTACTAAAATTATCACAAACATCAACCATCTGTCCACATTCAGCCTCTTATCCTGGTTGAGTCTCAGTAGCAGCAGGTCAACAATGTAGTCCAGATCTAGGTCCAGGTCCACATCGTCCAGGAGGATCCAGACTTGTTCGACCCCGAGGTCTGAGACCTTTAGACACAAAGGAACAACTAGTCCTCAGTCACCTCCTGGAAGTCTTGAGTCTTGATGATTCAGGTCCAGACTCAGAACTGGATGGTGGTGGTTCTTCTGTTAGACCTCGTCCTGGTCTGATGTGACTTCAGTCAAAAGCCTTAAAACCACTTGTAGTTGTGGTCTGAGGTCTCCTGCCTGTTGGACCAGGATCTCAGCTGTAAACATCAGTGTTAATATGTTGAGCTGACAGAGTGAAGGGTTTCTAGAGCCTCTACTGGTCTGGACTCTCGGTGTGTTACCTGAGGAAGGTGTACTCCTCCTGCTGCAGCAGCGACCACAGAGACGCCAGCTCAGCTCTGGAGTAACTCTTATCTCTGTTCTTCAGCTTCTTCCCCCAAAGTCTGGCCAGAGAGCTGCTGTTTCCTCCTTCGTCCTCGTTCTCCTCAGCCAGCCCCAGGGAGTTTCGTACCTGAACGGGAAGTGGAAATGATGATGTTTGTGTTGTTTTGTAGCCAGAAGACAGTGAAGGCTGCAGGTTGTGACTCTAGTCAGAAAGGACTCACTTCCATGGTGGCGTAGAAAACCACATCGAGAGGAGAGAGCTCCTCTGCTGTGTCCTGTTGAACAGAAGAGTAAAGATTAAAACCTTGACCGAGCTGCTCTGGATAAACAATAACCAGCAGAGCACAGATGTCACCTGGTAGTCCAGGATCCCCAGAGGTTCGTAGGAGGAGAAGTTCTCCAGTTTGGACTTGAGGATGACGGGGTTTCCTCTCCACTTCGCTTCCATCACCTTCTTCCCGTTCTCGTAGTAGAGGCAGCGTTTGTACTCGACCAGACCGAGGACACAGATGTCCTCGCACATGTCTCCCGTCACCGAGCCCTCGCTGAACTCCAGACACTGTGAGACGACAACAAACCAGACAACGTTTATCTCTGAGTTTACATGATCGACACATCGTTAACAGTTTTTACTGAAATGAGAAAGTTGTTCTTGATCAGGTGATTGTTCTCGACAGGAAGAGGCTTCAACGGTCCAGTCGTTTCTGTCTGAGGACGTCACTGTCACACAAACAACCAATGACGTCAAAGTCTTCAGTTAATTTAACGTCAATGTTAATGATTTTCATGACTCAACCAACAGATGTTGAGACATTTGACCTGAAAACATCAGATCTGTTCTTTGTAACCTTCATCTTTCATCGCCTCACTTTCTCTGACCGACTCGGCCTTCAACGGTACGAGAACCGAGGTCTGAGGATTAGCGTTGTTCTGGTCTGGGGATTATCAGACTAATCCTGGATCTGCCCACATTCCAGCACCAACATCAGTCAGAAGATCAGAAACTTAAACCCAGACTCACTCGTCTGCTGTTGAACCTGTTGGACCTCACATTTACAACATGTTGGACTTCTCAGACTCCATGTTCACATCTGTCTCTGAAAGAAAAGAAATGAGGCTAAATTTCCTGCAGCAGCTCAAACACAAGTACGTTGGAGTAGAAGACAAACGAACCTTTGACAGATGGACATTTGTGTTTATTTAAGAGGAAAAACTAGAAATAATCAGTCATGTGATCGATCAGGTCGACTGATTGATTTCAAACATCACTGTGATGCTGCAGATTCATCCAACAAGAAAAGTGTCAGTTTTCTTTCTTGATACTGACTTGATCTTCTCATGTTTCAGTTAATAATTTATATCTTCCCTCAAAACACGACGATCAAACCAGCGTTTTAATGATTCATGAGCTGTTTTATAGAGAGTAACCACCACCAGTCTCTGTCAAATCAAAGTGTTAATAAAAGTCGTGTGAACTGAATCTCTGACCGAGGAGGCGACGGAGGAAAGACACTTTCTGTTTAACTTTCACAGAAACCTGATAAAAGCTGCTGAAAGACGAGTGGTGACGGACGATCCTTTGTTGTTGAACGCTGACGTTCTGGACTCAAACATCTGCAGAAGAATGAAGGTTAACGCTGCGACAGCTGGACCGGATCCACTCACACCGGGTCAGCTGCGTCTGAGTGAACCATGGGAAATTAATGACCAGTCACCAACTGGAACCAGATACGGACGCGGTTCAGCCTAGTTCACATGAGTTCACATGAGTTCACTAGTCGACTTCACCACCATGAAAACCAGCGTGTTGCCATGGTGATGTTTACACGCCGGTTTAGCGGTTTAGTCTGTGTCGGAGGCAGCGTCTTCACCGGTGCTCGTCAACAATAAACGGCTGTAAATCACGGTGAGAAGCAGCGGCTACATCCTGTCTAGTTCACGTGACCAGACGTAGAGTTTGGTGACGTCACGGTGTGATCGGGAGTCAATCACTGACAAGTCTTGTAGTGTGAACACTACAGGTCTCAGACCAGTTGTTGAGACTCCACATCATGGGAACACAAGTCGCCAACGATCACGACAGAGACTGAGACTCACTGATCCATGGTACAACTACTGTGGACCAGTTCGGTTCCCCTGGTGGCTGTCAGAGGAACTACAGCGTGGTGACATCAGACGTCTCTGGATCCTGATTCTTCTTCAACATAAATATTCTCAACCGGTCTCGTCCGTCGTTGGAGCGTCCAGCAGATAAAATGAGTGTGTTGATGGACTCAACAGCAGTGGGAGGAGACGTGATGAAAACTAAAGGAGACGCTGCAATTATCACGTCCCCTCCTCCTTTCAGTTACACTTCCTGCCGCCTCGCCTCAGTGTGTGTGTGTGTGTGTGTGTGTGTGTGTGTGTGTGTGTTACCAGCAGTGTTACCAGTTTGTAGTAAATCTGAAGTAAAACTTTTCATTTCCTCATTTAAGTTTTATCATCAAAGTTGATGCCACCTCATGTTTCTAGGAGCTGTTTCCTCCTTCAGCTTTTATTTATTTTATTGATATATTTTATTTTAATTGTTTTATAGTTTGTATTTATTTTACTTGATGTAATTAATTAATTTATTTATTGTATCTAATCTGTCTCTGTTGCGTCACATCAGTGTTGATGTTTTAAACATCATCCTTATTGTTTCTTTACTTCTTTTGTCTTTTTTCTTTATTCACCTTCACTTTTGTTCTATTTCATCTTTTTGTTTCATCTGTTTCCTCTTTTCTTCCTGAATCGTCTCTTTCTGTTTATCTTTTTTCTTTTGTCGTTTTCTTGTCATCCTTCATTCTCATCAACTTTTTCTACCGTCTTTGATTTAAAAAAAAAAAATCATTCAGTCTTTGACTCTTCTTTCATTTTCCATCTTTATTTTATTTTTCTACATTGTTTCATTCTTTCTTTTCATCTTTTCTCTCTTTCTGTATCATTCCTTCCTTCTTCCTTCTCGTGTTTTTCCTCCGATTCCTCCGAGGTTTTTTCGTCTCAGAAAGCCGAGACGTTTCGGACGGTTTCCCCCGTCGTCAAAGACTCTTTGTTTTCTCTGTTACATTCCCTGACGCTACGAGCTCAGCGTCAAAACGTCTTAGTGACATTCCTGAGGATCGAGCCTGAGGCCAAACGCAGACTTGAACCAAATATTTCACGTCGATTTAAAGAAACGACGTCAGGTGAAGAGTCCAGAGTTTCTGGATTATTTTACAATTCGCCGCCTTCGGCAGCCGATGGGACGTTTCTGCTGAGGTCCAGCTGTGCTGCCGTAACCACGTCAACAGCTGGAGTCCAGGAACTGATCCAGATGTGCAGATGTTTCCTGCTGCTGCTCAGACGTTTCTCTGTGGACCAGGTCCTCCAGGATTCAGGTCTTTGTTCAGATTCTTGTTCTAGTTTATCAGATTTCTCAACTGATTTTATAAAAAGTTGCAATGAAATTTTTTTTAGACGTTTTGTTGAAATAAAGTTAGTTGAAATGTTTTTCTGTCTAATTCTTCTTGACCTGGTGAAGTGAAGGTTTAAACCAGTGTTTCAGGTCTGACGTCCTCCGTGTCCAGTCCAGTTGGACTGTAGCTGGTTCTAGGTGGTCACCAGTCAAAGACCCGAGGAACCTCACACTGACTGGTTGATTAGTGTGAACGGTTGTCATGGTAACGAGGTTAAATCCCGGAGGTTTTGGTTGGGGAATGGTGCGACAGGCCCCGCGATGTGGGAACCGTTTCCTTCACGTTTGTGGTGACGTGTCGCTGCCTCTCTAGCGCCTCCTGCTGTTCACTCTGGTTCACAGAAACAGCTCGACGGTTTCGTCGCAGGTCAGAACCTCCTCGATCTGGTTCCACGTCTCCGCCTGAATATTTTCATCCCACTCAAACGTTTTGTGTCCGACTCCGACCTCCGACCTCTGAGGAAGCAGCATCAGTACGTTTCTCATGAGGATCAGTGAAGAATTACATGAAGTAATTCCTCAGCTCTTTAACCAGGCGACAACCAGTGATTCATCAGCGGCGACAGGAGGTCAGAGGTCGCGTGCAGCGATGGACAGAGTCTGAATCAACACCTCATAAAAGATCTTGTTGTTCTCGGCTCCAGGAACAATAGTGTGGTTTTTACAGGCTGTGGGAAGTTTGAGGTGTGGGCTGAATGGACTGTATTCACCACACACACACACACACACACACACACACACACTCGGCGTGGGTGGACTGACTGACCTCGGGTTAGTTCACTGGAAGTGTAGAACGATCTCACAGCTGGTGAGTCCAGTCTGCACCAGTGTGTCTCTGCTAATGAAACACACATTAAGTTGCAGCGAGCGTTTGGCAGCAGTTGGTCTCTAATGAGCCAACAAGCAGGTGACTGTGTTTTCTTTTTCATTTTTTTTTACGGTTGTTGACTTAATGAAGCAGTAAACGCTGCGGCCGCTCGTCTGTCAGCTGATAAACAGCTGCAGCTCTGATCACTGCCTGTTTAATTATGTTGGAACATGAAAGAGAAAAAAAGTCTTTTAACATCTCTTTGTTTCTTTTATTAAAAAAAAAAAAATCATCTTTAAATGTTCAGAGGAGACGTAACAAGTCAAGTCATCTCAGAAAGTCCTGACTGTTGATTAAACCTCCAGGATTTGACCATGTTACCATGACAACTACGACACAATTCAACCCCCATCAGTAAAAACTGATCCATGCGTCAGAAACAAGCTGTGACGTTTAAAGTTGCACAAGTTAAAGTTCAGATCATTTTTCAAAAAAAGAATCACTGCAGCTTTTCTTCTGTTAAAGGGAAAAATCACAACTTTGACCTTGACTCTGCAACTTTATCGCAACAAAAACGACTAAAAACGTCGCAGCTTCCAGCTTCATTTTTTAAGAAAAAAATCTGAACGAAGACGTGAGGATCTGGTTTCTGTCCAGACGCCGCCGGCGTACGAGGGGAAGGTGATGACGCTCGTCAGGGCCGACGCTCTCTATGGCTAAACTATCACGCGTAGACGTAACTAACACGTATTAATACTGATGCGTCGGAGCTAAAACAAACACACAAGTCACACAACATAGTGTGTTGAGACGTTGGAATATCCTGAATAACAAAACAGTTAAATGATCAAAGATGTTGTTGTTTTCAGTGATATAGAATAAAACTTTAATGTTAAAAACAATGTTGAGAAGCATCATATAGTGGAGTATCTTGAGCTGAGACACGTTGAATTCTTGATTTTTACATCAATGTTTGATTGTTCACAATAGAACAGCCACTACCTGTTTGTTGACTGGTTAAATGACAGTGTAACGATGTGGTGTAAGTAGCCTGTTATGGCAACTACAGCATGAACATCACAGAAATGTGAATAAGAAAACTAATAAAACTCAGACTCATTGTTCAGCAGTTCATCATGAAGAAGAAAACAAATTGGGTGCAAGAGATCATGAGATCATTAAATCATTAGATCATGAAATTAGATCATTAAATCAGATCATTAGATCATTAA